>JAOXNN020209155.1:0-19141 GCA_028571205.2 Hydropsyche betteni | reverse complement strand
ATATTTAATTAATAAAATCAAAATAGTTCATTTGTTATTTGTTTGTGACATATAGGCAAAGCCAGTAGTTAGTAGGTTATAAGAATCTCATTATAGACGTTAACTGTATACGCATAAAGACCATATTAGAATATCTGTATCTTTCAAGTCACGAGCGTTATTCAAACAGACATACACACAGAAATCCGTGACTATATATAGGGGATATTATATTTTACGCCTCGTTTGCGAAATTGTTTAATTCACGTGTGATGCCAGATATTAAAAAATCACCATATAGATCGTAATATTTTTTACGTCGTACGCAAATCAAGTAATTTCGCAAACGACACGAACGCAAACTTTTTTGACTCTTTTAATATTGAATTTTTAGTACTCATTGACGAAATCTAGGATATACCATTCATCAGACATTTATGGTAACATAAACATCAACCTTTGATGTTAAATCGTCAACATTTACAAAAATCTTTCGTTATGATTGCGAAAAATTGGAATTAACAAAAAAAAAACTAAATTAGAATCGGATCAAAGCTTTGTTTCGAAATTGCGTTTCAGCCACATTCCTACATAGAAAAAAATCAAAATAACTTC
Organism: Hydropsyche betteni; assembly: GCA_028571205.2. Taxonomy (NCBI): domain Eukaryota; kingdom Metazoa; phylum Arthropoda; class Insecta; order Trichoptera; family Hydropsychidae; genus Hydropsyche; species Hydropsyche betteni. The sequence goes on along the minus strand of JAOXNN020209155.1, from coordinate 18,547 downwards.
AATAGTAGATCAGAAAAACGTTTTAAAATTATTTCAACAGCGACCGAAGTTTTCCCGAAATATATATTTTTCATCGCGGCGCACAAAAACGGCGACGATATCTTTCATTGAAAAGTTTCGGATTGTGTTATTCGCGGCTGTATTTTCGCGTTTTTTGATTCAGCGCAAAAGGAAAAGTGCTGAAAAAATCCACGAATATAAATCACTGAAGTATAGCGAACACTCCCACATATATAATATATGATATCGCGCGTGAATTTTTCGCTATTTTTCCATTATATCACGATAAGTTTTTCCGAGCAATTTATGGAAAAGCTTCGCTGACGTATGAGCTATGGACGAGTATGTCGGTCGTATGAACTATGATAGAATATGTCGGTTTTTTTTATATACGAGTGCGATTCTGAAAGTAATGAGACTAATTTGCTTTGTGTGAGATTATGAAACGAGCAGCATCGCTTTGATTCATTAGTTCGTGCCTGTTCTTTGTGATTTTTGTATGAATGGTTTTTCATTGTGTTTTCTTTTACGATGGAAAATGTTTTTTATTTTTATTTTGTTAATGGCCAAAGGTTGGTGAGTTTTATTTTTGAGGTAAATCATTAGATATGATTGGGACAGGTTATTAAAGTTTTTTTTTTAAATAAATATAGTAAGAAATATTTATTCAAGTTATCCTAAAAACAATTTAAGGGGTATTATGAAACATGAGCGTGAGCGTGAATGTAAATATATATTATAAACTAGTGAATCAAAGAAAATTCAATATTTAATAAGTAATTTTCATTTACAAAAACGTTCCTGGTTCATTAGAAACTCTTAAGTTTACGTTAACTTAAAAATATGATATCTTCAATTAATTACAAAAATATTTGTAAATATAAAGTTTGATTAGTGAACCTTAAAATTAATTATATTGAGGAAATTTGTAAAAAAAACTGAATTATTAGTTTATATCGGACTTTTATTTGATACTTTTGATAAATATAATATTATATTAAAATTGATAAAAGTAGGTATATTTTGTTCAAATAATTGTATAATTATATTTAAGTAAATTTAATATATCGTATACATTTTATTATTAATTTTTGTTTATTCTTCAAATTTTAAACCATTTTATGAAACTTGACTTTTCTACATTATCTGCCATATTAAAACATGATTCACGTTTAAATATAAGGCAAATACATCACATAAATAACAGGCAAAAATATAAAATTTTACAAACATTCATAAAATACAGTCTTCTTCTGCGCAATAATATACCTGCAATATTCTCTTGCTTCAAACGCGACTAACACGTATGTGTTATATACGACATTATTGCAATTTTTTTCATATCTAGTAGTGCGAAAACGTAAGGAACATCAAACGTTTCGCGAATATCGTGTCACGTAAACCGAAACGTTCCTCGAATAGCAAGCATTCGGATTATGCAAAACTATAAAAGCTCGTATATGTTGTCTTTTTTTTACGACGTCGTCATGAAGGCTTTTGCGTTTTGAATATGCTGTATAAAGATCGTAGCTTTTGTGGAGCAAAAAAGTGTGTATGCGTGAAAATTTTGTGCGTCGAAGTGAAATTTGGTGTCATTAGTTTTGCGAAGTTAAACATCGCATTAATATGAGTTAAATATTGAAATATTCGAGATTGAAAAAATATGATGTGATGTAATGAGAGGTTTTATACTGCGAAAAAAATTCAAATCAAGTTTAATCGTCATTAATTTATTTTCTTCTTTTTTCAATGATTTTTTTAAAAATATTAAAGAAATGTAAGGTATATGGTACCTATTTTCAGATCAATTTCAGAAAAATTTTAAAAATCACAAACTGAAATTACAAAAATCAAATTGAAGAATAGATTGCATTTCATTGATTATTATAACAATGATCTTAATAATACTTTGCAATGGTTGAATTTGATTTGTAGAAAATTGAATTTGAATATTTTTTAAATCAGTATATTTTTAAAAATGTTAAGTAATCTTAATAAAGCAAGCAAAAATAATTTAATAAATACTTAAATTATTAATATCACGTACATTCACAAAAAAAAAAGATTAATATAATTATAGCAACGCAATCCCATTGTTGGTCAAATAATCATAAAACTCTCATACACGCAACTTTTTTATGATACCGTTAAGTATTACTAAATTCCATACATTTTCAGTCATTTCAGCAAATTAATTTCGAAAAATAAGCATGATTATTTTAAGAATCTTTTTATTAGTTAATTTTTATTTTCAAATTCCCAATTCATACTTACGCGCCTACAAAAGTTCTACTTCAATATTTTAAGATAATGAATATAATAAATCATACAGAAAAACAATTTACATTATTACAAGACAAAATTTATATATTCCATACATTTTTGGTCTTTTCCAACTACTCTATAAAAGTTTCATAAAAAAAGCATTTTTATATTAAATAAAATATATAGTTGTGTCAGATATTCTTCATTTTTAAAATTTTTCACAATCCCAGCCCACACGAACGCTCCCATAGAAGTTTCACATTAAAAAATCTACGCAAACGAAACCGACTCGCTAATAAACGACAGGTGAAATCCGGGCCAATTTCATTTTTTCGATACGCCGAGCAAATATTGTTCGAACGTTACCCAGATTGATTTCTGTTTACCGAAAACTGTTTTCATCGGAAGCGAAACTTTCGCCGGATACAAAAACGGCCGAGTTTCACCTTGCCGCTTTTCATGGGGAAATTCATCATGGGGAAGGGTGTGGGGGCTCGGTATGTTTGTGCTTAGCGGGAAATTTGGGTTAACGACTTTCGACATCTTTATAATATCGACCCGATTGAGGGGAACAATTAGTGCGTGTAGGTTGTGCTTAATAATTTAGCGCTCTTTGGCTTGATTTAGTGCGTTCCGTGATTGGGATTTTGATTCGGTGTGTTTTGTTAGTGGTGAGGTTTCATAGTGAATGATAGACAGAATGATCGATAGATTGATCGAAAAAATGATTGTCAGAATGTTCAACACAATGATCGACAGAATTATTGATAGAGAAAGTAACATAATGAGCGATAATGTGAGTGACAGAGTGAATGAAAAAACGAGTGTTGTGAGCCACAAAATGATTGATTGAACGAACGGTAGAGTGGAAAAAGTATGAGCTACTTTTTGAGTGACAATGTGAGTGACAGAGTGATTGATAGAACGAGTGAATGACTAAGTAAACAACAAAATGAGTAAAAAAGTGAGCAACTGTACTAGTAACAAATCAAGCGACAGAGTGACCAACAAAACGAGTGATAAAGCGAGTATCTAAACAAGTGATAAATTAAGCAATAGAGCGAGCTACAAAAGGAGTGGTAAAGCGAACAACTAAGCAAAGAAAAAAAAAATAGCGTGAGCGGCAGAGTGGACGTCAAAGTAAGCGTTAATATGAGTGAAAAAGCAAGCGACTACACTGGCAATAAAATAAGCGACAAAACAAGTGCGAAAGCGAGTGACAAAATGAGTGGTAAAGCGAATGACTAAGCAAAAGAAAAAGATAGCGTGCGCGACAAAGTGAACGACAAAGTAAGCGACAATTTGAGTGAAAAAGCGAGCGACTACACTAGCAATAAAATGAGCGACTAAGTGAGTGACAAAACGATTGACCAAAGCAAGTGCTAAAATGAGCGACAAAGCGAGCGACCAAACAAGCGAAAAATTGAGCGACAACGACAGCGTGAGTGACAGCGTAAATAAGAACAGAAAAGGCACAGTCATTACTACAGCGACATATTATATTTCGACATATTTTTGCCGACCGTTGCTCATGATTGTGCTTAATATGAAGCTGTACCCTGTTAGAGATGGGTTTTTGTTCGAAATTTATGATTATGTACGTGCCGTTTGTTTAGAAAGTTAGTGTTGTTTTGTTTTGGGATATTCGAGGGTTAACGTTTTGAAAATATTGCTGAAGTTAGACGCGGATTTACATGCTATCGGCAGGATTTAATTTGAAAAATGTAAATAAACTAATACTTTGCCGAAAGAGTATTTACAACATGGATAATATTGTTTTTTATTTAAATCGGCAAGAATTATTAGTATAAAATAAATAAATCGAAAATTGATGCTTGCTTTATATTTTCACGACGCATTGAATGGTATTGATGTGGTTAGTGTTTCACAGATTTTGTTAAATGGCTTATTTTCCACTAAACTACTTTGCGTATTTCATATATGATTTAATACACACACGTGCCACAATTAATTAATGTACATAAAAGTAACACAATTAATGTATTTTAATGCGAATATTTTGACTTTTCGCGGAAAAATGCAGCAATTCGACATTCAAAAATAACGTACCTCATAATTCTTCAAGGTTTTTTTCATCAAATCGTAAACAAAAATAAACGATTCTTATAATAATACTTGAATACTTGAAGATATTTTTCAATAATTTTATATAAGTTCTGCATTTTTAAATATATCATGAAAATGATCTTTATATAATAATAAAAAACATATACATTTTATAATATAAAAATTTAGTTTTTTATTCGATTAGTCACATAGTTTCACACATTTTCACACATTAATATTTCATCGAAAAAATAAATAACTGAAAAGTCATATCGTTGAAACATTTTCTCATATAAATATTTATTTATAATAATATGGGATATATCAAAATAGACGTATCGACAACTACGTTTCACATTACATTTGTACAATATGCCAGTATATTATAATATAATATATAGAATTGGAACATATATAAGTCTAAATCAAATGTATAGGATTTGAAATATTCCTGAATTCGTATTCGATATGTTGCATTTGCATAGTGCGTTATTTCGGTTTCAGTTTAATAATGGTTTGATACATCGAATGATATGGTTTCGTTTGACAGAACGGCTTTTAATGTATATTGAGTAATTGATCACGAATAGTTAATTGAAGTCAATGAATTTTCTATGAATATGTTATTAGATTGTAATAGTAACATGGCAATAATTAGAAATGTATATCATGTAGATATACAGAATATAATTTGTACAAACATTTTGAAAATTTTATTTGTATTATGTTTATATATAATATATTATCATTATAATTAAAGTTTTTTTCATGGAATTCAGGGTCTAAATATTGAATTAAAATTTTTGGGCTTATATTTTTAGAATTTTAATCATACATTTTTGACTTTGAATTTTGAATTGTAATATTTTAACTTTAAAATTCTTTTGAATGCAGATTTTCTCGTTGAATTAAATGGTGTAATTTGAATTTTAATACTTCTGAAAAAAAAAATCTTGCAGTTCATTTTTTTGTGAGTTTCAACGATTTTTTATAAAAATCCCACTTCAAACTTAAAGTTTTGTTAAATTATATTTATACATATTGCAAATTTAATGAAAAAAATATTGAAAATAACGTTCAAGTAACGGCGAAAAAGCTAAAGACCAGAACATTAAAAAAAATTATGAAATCTCATGAAAGGTCAAAATTTGTTCTTAACAATATGTATTACCTCTAATATTTTAATTTTTTAATACATTTATAGCAAAAATACGATTTTGATACAAAAATTTCTCTAATATCAACACACTTATATAAACTATTTTGAGTACCCTATCATATTCAAAAACCAAAACGCATCAAAATTAAATCACAAACGACAGGTTATCGAACTTTCGCATCCAGACTGAAAGTCTACGACGCAACACCTTTCAACACCATGACAGTGATTTATCGCCGGTTTAAAATACCACCCTTATTTCAGCCATGGAATACCCTGGAGAGACGACATGGTTAACTGTTGGACCGGGCACTGGGGCGTGGCCGTCTCTGTGTATTGGTATCAAGTGGCTTTAATTAAATGCCGGTTCCACTTAGTGTTTCTTCTCGAGAATTTTTATATTTTTTGAATTCTCGTTTCTAGAGAAATTTCGTCATTTCTCGAGAATTCTCGAAAAAGTAAAAAATTTTAAGACTATTTCAATATTTTGTATATTTTATATTTTATTATACGCGAAATTCTTTCAATACCAAAACTAAAATATTTTGTAAATCTAAATACATACATTTACGTATTATTCTGACTAGCCTCGGCCTGATAACAATAAATGGATGTTGTCCAGCTGAAAAATATTTAGAGGTCATCTCTGTAAAATTGAATTCTTTTGATATTTAATTTGAAAATGATATCGTGGTTGTTATGAGTAATGACGTTGCTGCTATGAAAAATTTGGAAATTTGTCACCAGCAAGCACATCAACAACTTTATCATGAACTGCATTTAGCATTTTTAAAAGTTATTTATATAAAAAAGACGGCGGAAACGAAGATATTGATGATGATGATGATGATGATTATCAAACACGGAAATAATTTCGGTAATAACCAGTCTTTAGTTAAAGAGCTTAATATATTCAAATCAACAGGCAAAAAGACAAATAATCCACAACTTAAAAATGCATCATCTACGATAAAACCCTCATACTATATATTGAAAACAAACGCAGTTAAAATGAATTTTTAAGACATCTGTGTATTTTTATATCCACCTTAATTTCTATTATTTTAATTTATATTATAGAAGTATCAAAAAAATTCTAGAGAATCTTCGAGATTTTTTTTGAAGAAAGTGAGAATTCTCGTTTCTCGAGAAATGAAAAATGTCGAGAAATACGAAACACTAGTTCCACTGTACATGTTAGATTGGGCTCTTTGTTTTTCAATTAAGTTCGCGTACTGTCGGCAAATATTGGCTTTTTTATATCGGGTTGGGTTTTTGTTTGGTTTTGAAACGGTAGGTAAAGGTTACGGAATGGTGTTTTGTGGTCGTGAAAAATAGTGGGTCAATAAAAAATAATGTGCGGCGGAATGTTGATTTAGTCATTTATGTTTTTTTTTTGTGATTATTTATTTATTTTTAAAATAATAGAATATTTTTGATAGGTTAGTAAAAAAAATTGATGTGTTTTCAAGTAAATTATTATATGTTATTTATATAATATTATACATTCTGTCACAAGAACAATTTGACAAATGAAAATACGAAAACATAGCATCGTGGCAATTTTGATCATGGAATTTATCTGTAAAAACCATATTTATTATAGAATTACATATTATTTTTTACTTTCATTTTAGAAAAATTATCCTTTATTACACTATTTTTTATAGTGTTATCATTTCTAGGAAAAGTACTGATTTTTATTTCAAAACGTTTTAAGTTTATTTTTCACATATATAAAAATATGCAACTATCAAGTGATCAAAATTGTCTCATCTTATAACAAATCCAAAATAACTATTTCACAACTACAGAAGAAAACATAAAATCGATTTGTGATCCCGATATTGAAAACGTCTAAAACAGCAACGTTCAAGTACCATTTTCATATCAAAAGAGACGTCGTTTTCAGACAATGCGATGTGCAGAAATTAGAATTGGCATTGTTATTGTTATATATTATAGTTGAAATTTTTCGGATCGTTTTGATATTTTCAATTCACGTGCGTGGAAATAATTTATTCCACGTGATGAATAAATAATATAACAGCGAGCACTTCAGAAGTGATTCTCGGAAAAGTCTTACCGGAATACTTATTAGACGCAACCTGATATGTGGCGTATGTTCTTATTTATTTTTCCATTAGCGAAACAATTACGTGAAAGTATAAAAGGTGGAGGTTTCTCGTGGGTTTTTTTTCGTGTTTGAAAAAAATATATTGCGGCTACTTTTATGCGTCGGAATTACATATTAATATTCAATTTTTTTTACGTTTTCTTAATTTAATATATTCAAATTAGATTCATGAATGTATTGTCTATGACAATAATTCACTCGGAGAAAAAAATATTTGAAAATATAATTATATATTGAGAAAGTGCAGAATGTACTAAAAATTTTTTTTATGTTACTATGTAACGTTTATTTAGGTTTTTGATCAAATTTTATCATAGAATAGAAGTGTGGATAATGATGGTTTTACGAAAGTTTAAAAGTGAAGGTTTAAGGACGAGCTTATGAATGGGAATGGGATGGATTTTAAAATAGATTAAGGAAAGTTTGAAGTAGTTTGATAAATTTTAAGATTATTTTCTTTAGATAAAACATTATTTATATCATTATAACCTAACAAATTTCGAGCGTCTCTATTAAAAGACAATATAGTATACAGTTTTTACACACTAAATTCAATGAAGTTTAAAATGTTGAAATTGGAACAAGAAGTTTGAAAAGTTGAAGTCTAAAAACTGTAAAAATAGCTTAATAATGTTTTAATTTCTTCAAATATTGATTCACACTAAAAATAAAAAAATAATTAAAAAAAATAATATATATAGCCTGTATCGAAAAATACGCCAACGCAATAAACGAAAGGTGCCTATTGTTTTTTAATTTATTTGCGATGGGTCTCAAAGTATTATTGTATTTGTCGTGTGTGCGAAGAACTCAAAAAATAAATAACGACGATCAAAGCGTTCATTGTTTTATGAGTGACGTGCTTTCAATTTTTACCCCTTTTGTGAATTCCGCGAAAAAATGGCTCCTTTGACGTTCGCATTTTCGTATAATAAATTAAAATTGTTGTCAGCCGGATTATGTGTTTTAAATTAATATTTGTTTTCGAACCGTGACGGACGGACGAATGCGATTTCCAAAGGAATATAATATTACGTGTTCGAATCGAACATTTTGTAATATGTGTGCTGAAATAACCGAGATCGTGAATAATTAAGCCTTTTGTATTATATATTAGATAAACATACTGTTGGGAGATTATTTTGAATGTTTAAAGCTTTGATATTTATGGAAAAGGTCAGCGTTTCTCAATTTATGGATATGTTGGTACGTGGAAATTTGTAGCTTTGCATTCTAAATTTAACCTTATACAGATCATATTCAACCATTTCAACAATTGAAATATTTTACGAATAAAACTCGACCATCGGAAAGTATTATAAATATTATGAAGATCTTTGTCTTTTTATTAATGAAATAAAATCTATTCTTCAATTTGTCTTTTATAATCTCAGATGGTGGTTTTGACAGTTTTTTACAAAAATAATTAATTAATTTTTTTAATAAATCAATTTAAAAATAGGTACCACGGATATTTACCTAACTTTTCTTTTATATTTTACATGAAAATTGTAGAATAAAAAAAATTGATTTGTCATAGTTGAATTTGGAGTATTAAAGCGGTTTAAAATAAATAAAATTTTCAAATTGTTGAGAAACAATGATTTTTATTTAAATAAGTATAAAAAGATATTTTCAATTATTTTTATTTCAATTAGTATACGTTTTATAAGAATTCATTGATTTATAAAAACATAAAATACTATAAGGTAAAAATAAACGTATTTTTTGTATTAAAATTTTATTTATTTATTCTTATGTACGGGATGCAATTTATTACATTATTACGATCAATATAACGAGTCCATGTTCCGGAAAAAATACCGTCATAGAAAAAAAACCAAATTCAAAATATTTACCCATCTGCAATTTTTAAGTCTTTCAAAAATAACATATTTCAAAAAGAATATGAAAAATAAATAAACAAATGATTTTCACCAAACAAAACGCGTTCTAAATCGGAAAGAATCCTGAAAAAATATATAACATATTTTGATTATTAAAGAAGTTATAAAATTATATTTTAAAATTTAAATATTTAATAGGATATCATATCATGCATAATCCAAAATTGTACTTGATCGAATAAAATATTAAAATAGCAATTCCATTTTGCACAAATTCCATGTCGTTTTCTCATTCGAACGAATTATTTCATTCGCTTGCAGAACCAAAATTGCATTACGTCACAAAACCCCTGAAAATTTCAATCTCACGTCGTATTTCAAACTCGTTTCAGCGCAAAGTCGTAATTATTCCGAGAAATTTCAGCTTCAGCTTCCGAAATTCGATAAATCACAACGGGTTCATACGTACTGTAAACTACGAAAATTTTTCCTGAAAAAAAATCGGATGCATTTAATATTTACTCGCGGTGATAGGATTATGGAAAGCGTAGAGGTTTTTCCAATTATCCGGTGTACGTTGGGAAATTTTCAATTCGAAAAAGGAAAAGCGGAAAAATCCAATGGAAAACCGCAACAAACGCATTTCTATAGGATTTTTTTCGCATTGCAAATTCGTATTTATTAAGAGATCGTATTCTTAGAAGATTTTCTAGAATTGTTTGTAATTTATTTTTAAAAGTTTTCTCTCCATATCGTTCTTTGTATTCTGAAATGTTTTGTATTAAATTTTAAAATATTCATTCTCGTTTTGAAATGTGAAACGAAAGAATATGAAATGAATATGAAATTTTCAACGGATTGTCTCATTATTTATTAAATAAATTTACAATTGCAGTTTTGTTTTATAATCATATGTAAATCAAAATGTAACAAATTAAATTTTCCCGACGAATCAAAGTGAAAAGGAAAAGAAAAATGTTTTGAATTTTCCAGGCCGCGTTATTATAATATCTGTGGATTAATAAGCGAAAAATACTTGGACGGTATAAAAAAGTTTTTCCGCAAATTATTCGCATTTTTGCGGTGCTTTTATGATATTGAAACGCAAATTAAGAATTTTTCGACATAATCCAAATCCGCTTAAAACAATCTAAAGAACATATTATGGATCAGGTGAACTTTGAAGTCTTGACCTTTTTATTTATTTGGGATCGAAATTTTTGATTTTTGTATATATATCCGGGTACTGAAATAATGATGTAATATATCACAATGGATTCTTTAAAAGATAACATATAACAGTTTAACACATGGCACTTGATTTTTATTCTCCGAGTAAACCCGGGTACTGGGATAATGATACAATATATCTCAATGGGTTCTAAGAAAGATAACATAAAAAAGTTTGACAAATGGCGCTTGATTTTTGATTCTTGAGTATACTCGAGTATCGAAATAATATAATATATCGAAATGTATTCTAAGACAGATGAAAAAATGAAATTTGAACACATGGTACTTGATTTTCGATTCCCGGATAGACCCGGGTACTGAAATAATTATATAAAATATCGCAATGGGTTTTATTAAAGATATATATGTGGTGCTTGAATATACGACAATTGGACACAATGAAAACTGAACTCATTTGAATTAAACAAGGTTGTCATAATTTTGAATATTTAGATTATTACATTGAAAAAGTAGTACCTCATCCGATTTTCTAAATGAGAAAGATTGACACTGAAATTATATGTCAAAGTTGAAATTGCTTCGAGTGTGAAACGGAAATTTGCAGTAATTTGTGTCATTCGTATTTGCTAAAGCCATAGTCGTATTAATCTAATGAAAGTGCATCCGTGCAGAAATGCGATTCATTTGCACGTTCATATTGAGCGAATATGCAACTTCCCCTGACAATTCAACAATTCTCAAATGTTGCGGATATGCAGCGTGTTAAATGTTATAGATCAAATTGCGAATGATACGAAATTTATTGTAATATAATAGTTAATAAAAAAAAACGTTTGAGAAATTCCAGAAAACGGTGAAGTTCAAATATAAATAAAAAATATTTGTCTTGGTTATATAACTGATAAATTGAGCGAATGATTTTCTAAGAAGATCTTTTCGAATTAAAATAGATTATAAAATATTTTATACATCGTTTTCAAGATTGCTTAGTTTGTGCATGTTGCAATTTTTTTGCAAAAAATATCATATAATGGGATGACACTTTGTATTATAGATGATTTTCATAAAAATTTGGAATTTTTCTTTTTCATTATCTTTATTCCACACCCTTTACCTTTCTTGGTCTTAAAAATGTCGATGGTTAGGTAAGGTTGATTTTTATCTACAAGACTAAAGTTTCATAAGGTGCAAAAGAAGGAAATGAAAAAGAAATTTGAATAATTAAGACATTCTTTTTTAAAGTTCTTTGCAGACGATGAAAAAATGTTTTGTGTCATACGCAAATTGAACAGTTTCATAAAAGTCACGTTACATGCATTCAAATAATTATTAAAAAATATTTTTTTTCATTTCATCTGAAAATTTTCTTTATATTAAAATAAGATTACAATGAAGTGAATCAAATTGATTTTTTTAATATATTTAAATGATCAGTAAGTATATTCAGTATGTTTGTGAAAAATTATTATATTAAATAATTGTATTTTGAATGAAATGACCAACGATTTAAAAAAACAATTCATTTTCACTTTGACAATCGATGCTCATTTATAAAAAATATATAAACAGCAATCGAATTATTATAATTTTAATTACTAAAAAAACTGTTATTTACATCAAAATATAACAATTTACAGGTCAGAAAAATATTCTTATGAATTTGATAATATCAAACATGCTTTTCATACACAATATTAATTTGTTCCATTTCGCACGCAACGTCCTTCAATTTTAACATCACACTATGAATTCAGCCAGAAAATACTTAAAAAAAAACCCACACACAATTGAAGTGGCAGGCAAATATTTTGTGACGAAGGTGTACAACGAAATTACACATGCGAATCATACACAATGTTAATTTGTCCCAGTTTCAAAGCCGAATCAATAAAACGTCCGAATTCCACATAATCCGATTCGGATCTATTCCATGAGCTAATTTAACGCAAAATTTCCCAGAAAAAGTCGTAAAAATTAACCCGTATATATCCGAAAATGTATATATATAACATAAGTGATTGTAAACGTCTAGGCTATATTAAGTACATAAATTTGAACGTAAAAGTCGTTTTATTTTATTACTACTCGACAGTCTCTCTCATTATCGGCCCGATAAAACTCGCATGGATAGATAGATCACAATTTATATTTAGTGTCGAAAAGTCGTAAAAGGAAGCGTCTTTTTTTGGCCACGTGTATGGTGGAAGTTTTCCGCGGGTTTTCCAATTTTCCGGGTTTAATTGCGGCGTGTTTTGGAGTGTGGATTTTTTGAATATTCATGCGGGCGGTTCGAATGATTGCGAAAATGTGAAATGTGGCTGTGATGGTTTGGTTCTCGGAATGGGGTGTGTTTGGGTGTTGGGAATTTTTGTTTATTGTATATTTTCTAATTTTAATGAAAATTCTAAGCACAGTTCGAAAAAAATTAAATAATGGTGAAAATTATGGTGTTTTAAAAAAAATTGTGGTTAAAATATTGATTCATTAATAAGGTGTGGTTTATAGTTAGCATGGACTGTAATGGAAATGTGAGAGTGTAAATAGTGATGCGATTTTTATGTTTATGTTATGGTGAAAATGTATTATCAGTGAAAGTGTATTTTTACTGACCATAAAAAATGTTGGGTCAAGTTAGGTAAAATTTGATAAAATGTAAGAAGTTAGATAAAGAGTGTATCGACAAGAGAATCTTTATGATTATGTACATATTCTTTATACAGTAATCCCCCCTATAACGTTAAGATAAGTTCAACGTTATAGGGGGAATTCAGGAAATCAATAAAAGAAATATTTTCATTTTTCTTTTTTTTGGATATTTTTACAAGTTAATTGTTTTTTTTCAAACAAATTTGAAATTTTTTTAGAAAAAATGACGTCATAGGGGGGACGCCGCAGTCGTTAAAGGAAGGAGACGTCATAGGGGGATTATTGTATAAATAAGTAAAAAAATAATGTTATTAAAAATAAATTATTTATTTATTTTATTTCACATCCAATGTAATACAAAATAAAATAAAGCAAAAATTGAATTAAGGTAGACGAAGAAATAAATAAAAATATGGTAATAATAAATATAAATTAAGTAAATAAATACTACCAGTAAATAATTATGATTTTTTACATTTTTGTTATTTATTAATATTGTTGTTGTTTTATTAATAGAAAAAATAATTTTTCACTATGAATCCTCAACTTTATTAACCGACTTAATTATCTCTAACTAGGTTTTTTTTAAAAACAATGAAAACGATGCTTCATAATGAAAGTAAACACGAGAAAACGAAAATAAGTCACCCACGCTCACACTAACCATGGAGCCGCACCCTTGTATCATTCATAAGAAAGAAACCATTTCTATAAACACTAACCAACGAAAAATTTCCTGAAAAAAACCCACAATACGATTATCCATACGAGCAGCGCCCACACGCGTCCAAAGCGCTATTTTTGTTCGTTCATAAAAACCTGAAACACTCCGCAATTTCACGCATGCGTGAAAAATTATCTTAATCGGTGTTATTTCAGGCTTTGTTTATGCGTCGTTTCCGAGTTATCTACGCATGTATCAGCGCTAATCAAATATACGCGTCGGCGATAAGTTTCCCGGCCACTTCAGATCTACGGATTTATGTTTGTTTTTCAGCGGCTGAAAGGCGGCGTTGCGCGAACTCGGTCCGGGCCTGTGACTAATTGCGCGATTAGCTCCGATGTTTCACTGTCGTTCAAAATTATTGTTTTAATGTGTTTTCGAAGTTCGAGAATTTTTGAGTTTGTATGGAAACTTTGGCGATTTCACAACTACTACTATATACTTCATACTAGTATATAGGCCCGATGTTGATAAGATCGGCTGTGGATTTTTTAAGAAACGGAAAAAGATAAAATTTGAAAACCCGATTGTGTAAACCCGAAATGTGTACCCGATTTGAATATTTAATATTTAATTAATACAATCAAAATAGTTCATTTGTTATTTGTTTGTGACATACAGGCAAAGCCAGAGGCAGTAGGTAACAAGCATCATATTATAGACGTTAACTATATACGCATATAAAGACCATATTCACAAAAAAGTCGCGAGCGTTATTGAACGGACAGATACATAGAAATCCGCTATTATATATAGGGATGACGATTTTGTGTTGTTTTCAAATTTCGTCAGTATCAAATCAACGAAAATAATAAAAATAGACTGTAAATACGTTTAAAAATACTTGTGTTATGTATAATTATGCACATCATAATTTTCTATAATTAATTTAAAAAAAATCTAATTAATTCATAATTTGATCATCCATATTTTTCGCTAACCGGACTATCTTAATCCCTGTTTAGTCCTAATAATTGAAATTCAACTGTATCTGAATGGTTTGTGAAGGTGGTGTTTTTTTGACGGATTCGGAACGAGTGTATTCTCTTCTTTGCGGATAATTTTAAAATTTTCTATTTTTGAGTTGTTCATTAGTCAATAATGCGGTAAGGCGTGACAGTTTGTTTAACTGTTAATCTTACAGAGCGTGTCGGTGTTGCAATCCGTTTTGCGCCGGAACGATGAATTTGTAAACTTTGACATGAAATTTTAAATAGTAGAAAGCGAATTTGATCGATTACCTTATTATTTGAATTTAATCCGATTCTCCTTTGTATATTGTATGACAAACAATCGATTCAAAATTCTAATCTAGAGATTTACAATGAACAATGTAATCTATTGGTCATCACGAGATTTGATTATTTATTCAAAATATGTTTCTATTTAAAAATTTCTTCATCCGATTGTATAATATGAAAACGAACAGATTTCGTGCTCGAATTAACGAAATTACCCTGAAATTATCGTCAAAACATGATATTTTTGGTTGTTTATTCGTTATTCAGACAAATATAAGATTTTATCTAAATGATAAAATAAGTGATAGCACTACAGAATGTTTTTCACGTGATACAAAAACAGATAACATCGCACGTCGCGATGATAAATAATTTCGAAATTCGTACACAGCAGAAGCGATGAACTCCTAAAAGAGTGAAACAATCGAATTTTCCGCGTAAATTTTTCCGAAAATGTCGCTCCGCTTCGACACGCCTTTTACATCGAACATTTGCGAATTGTTTTGACATATTTTACGCTCTGAATGACAAAAACACTCGTCACCATTTATATCGACCGGTTTCGGCGTATCATTCGTCCAAAATATATATTTTCGTGTTATATTTTTACGCCGAAATGTCAATGTCAATATTTGTTATTTGTGTTAATCATTATTTTTATTTGTTTAAGGTAAATTATCCGAATACAAAGAATATTTGATGAAATTGTTATCGTGCAACATTGTCGTGTCAAAGTCGAGGTAAAATTGTATTTTTATATGAATTATTTCAATATGTACTCATTTATATTTTTAATCTTATCTTTATCTTATATAAGTACGGTATACTCTTAAAAAGTATCCATTTTAATTCTTGGATTTTTATGTCGAAAATAAAAAGGATGAAGTTCCCATTCTAAACACGCCTCGCATTTGCGGCATTTAGTTTCAAATGAATTGTTTTTTAATCTAGTAGAAGTTCATTTTTGGAAAAACGAGAGTTAAGATATCGTCCGTTTATATCCGAACACAATTCAAATAAATACCATCTCTTCTATTCATAATGTTTTTCATAATGTTTTTAGTATAAGTTCATGAATAGCATTTATCAATTTTTTTTATATAATAAACTTTAATATTTTGACTTTTAAAAAAGAAAAATTAATAAATTAACGTGTGCCAATATTTGTATACTTGTACAAATGCAAAATTTTAAATATCTCAAAATATAAATAAATGCACTGATTTCACTTTAAAAAACGGTTCGTATGACAATGTATATAATATACTCAAACGCATAAGATTTTTGCAGAAAACATAAAAATTTGCTAAAAATTTCACTCGTGATACATATGAAAGTTTATTTCTAGAAATTCCAACTTTTTTGTTATTATATCAGACCGTTTGTATCAGTAACGTTGCATTAGTAATGTGGTATCAATAATGTTGCATCAGTAACGTTGCATTAGTAATGTGGTATCAGTAATTATCCATCAGTAACATATTCTCATTCAAAAATACAAAAGTTTGATTGAAGTAAAAAATAATAGAATATATCTTACAATTAGATACAGAGATCCGAACCCTGATAATCGAGAGCGTACTGTATTTCAATACCAAATTTCCGAAAGCGATTAGACTCGCGCCGAACAATCGCCATTATCGTTTTAAACAGAACATTGCCGAAAATCAACCCTCTTTCTAACCTTCGCACATACACATTTAGAACAGTTCTGAGCATTGACGTTAATCTTTCAATATCTTGGGCAATTTTCGGGATTAGCCCGCGCGTATACCAATAACGGCCCGAACGTTATCTGAGCGATAACGGCTCTCCCGTTAAATATACGACCGTGAGTAATGCGGACGGAAAACCAGGATCTCTTTATTTGCCGACGACGGCCCCTGTCCGGCCCTGGACGCGGCCAGGGGCGGATCGTTAGCCGGAAAGGCGGAAAAATCGAACGCTAATTTCTCATTTTGCGGGTTTCTTTTTTTTCCGTGTGTACCTATGACGGAGCGGTGAGTCTCTAAATTCGCTTTGCGAAGAATGGACGTTTTAACTGTAATTAATTAAGTTAAATCCCCCCTACCCCCCCCCCGCTCCTGTTTCTCGTCTCCGTTCTTCTCTCGTTGTGTTCAAAAGGAGTTGGAAAAAAGACTGGGCAAATTAATTGAAAATCGGAAGTGGTGCGCAGCCGAACGGATTCTTTTGTGCGTTGTGTATAAAGCGGCATTTCAATTAGATTCGATTTTTTTGAGGTTTATATATTGTATTTATTTTTAGTAAAATATATATATTTTATCGAATTTACCATCATCGTTATACGTAGCGATTTATTTACTGCTGGATGAAGATTTTTCCAACCCTCTTGGCTTTCAATCTTGAGCAATTCTCATCCAATTCATTCCACTTATTCTTTCGATTTCATCCATCCTATTTCCACTCGATTTTCATTGTTTCCTTTTAAAAATAATACTCTAATACACCCTATCCTTCTTTTACACGGATCCGAAAGAACATGGTTCACGGAAAAAGAACTGACTATTTTTTTATACGGTTTTTTCACTTTGATATGGTATGAAAAAGTATTATTATGCTACAATGGTAAGATTTGATACATTTTAGTATATTGTTTTAATTACTTGTATGTAATTAGAGTTATTAAATAAAAAAATGCTTTGTTTTTTGATGGTTTCACATTAGACATTTTTATAATGTACATTTGAATGGAAGTTCCATTCAAATATACTGATAAAACCTATCTCCAATTTTTATATGATCTGCATACATTTTTTTAAAAAGTAGTCTTTGGAACATATCTCCTGTGTAAAAGAGAATTGGATATCTTTAATTTAATACTATAAAAAACGAGATACGTAAAAATGACGATTCTCATCCGTTACTTATAAAAAAAAAAAACAACAAAATTCGCATTTTTACAACACCAAATATATCCCCTATATAATCACGGATGTCTGTCCGTATGTCCGTCTGAACGTCTGTTCGTCTGTTTGATGACGCTCGCGACTTAAAAATTATTCTAATAATAATGGTCTTTATGCGTATTCACTTAACGTCCATAATATCATGCTTATGAAAGCGTCTCTATTGACTTATGCAATAAATCGATTTTTACGCAGTGGAAAAAATATTTGAATCCCCTATACATGTATATAATCACCGATGACAGATGTCTGCGTTTGTATGCTGAGGCTCTCGACTTATCGTTCCAATTTAGCCTGTATGCCATTCAAATATAACGGCTATAATCGCTACACGAGAACG
>JAOXNN020209122.1:0-19152 GCA_028571205.2 Hydropsyche betteni | reverse complement strand
GAATATATTTAATATTTAATTAATAAAACCAGTTCATTTATTATTGTCACAATTACGACATATAGGCAAAGCCAATCAGACAGTAGGCAATAAGCATAATATTATAGACGTTAACTGTATACGCATATAAAGACCATATTCGTGAAAAAGTCTCGAGTGTCATCGACACAGACAGACAGATACACAGATATAGGGGATATACATATATAGGGGATTTTTTTCATTATATACAAAATATCAACATCTATGTCTATTTTGATTATAAAGTCGATGAATTATTTGAATAAAAATTAAATGAATATCGTAAATTATTACGTTGTTCAACAAGTTTTTTTTAATAATATCACAAGTCTGAATATATTTTATATCAAACATATACCTACCTCGTAGTAACAAGAAAAGGTAATTCTCAAGAGATCTGAATACTAAAAATCATCCCTTCTCAAATAATTTTAGATGATAAAGATATGCAGTCAATCTACTTTAATGACCACACTACTTTTCGTTTAACTCCAGGGATCAATAATTTAATAAGGTGTATTTGAAAAAAAATCTATATTAAAAACATGAACATCAATTATAAAAAAATATCGAAAACGATCATTTTTATACATAAATTTTTGAGCCACAATTTTGATTAATTTTCATAACCTTTTCACTAAGAAAAAAACTAAATATTGTTATAGACTCAACATATCAAAGACGAAAGTGACTCATTTATGTAAAAAAATGTGCGTATCATAATTTATTACATTTTTTCGGAAAATCGAGATCGCGCGTCTATCCCAACCGAAAATTCGTTGTCCGTGAATGTTTCATCTTTTTTTTGAACGAATTTATCTTTAGACGTCGTCCTTTTTCACGTTTTATGACGGACTCGAGCATACGAGGTCGGAATAACAAAAACGGAAAACGATCGAAAATATAGCCCGCAAGGACCTTTAGCAGGACCGTGTTTGTCGAAATTAAATCATAAGACGAGAGGGTTAAATAAAATATATTACGTCCAGAGAAAAAATAAAGACGAATGGGGGTTATGAGCTTAACTCGGGTTGTATCTTCGAGATGTTGTGTTTTATAGTCACGTACTTTCGATACAACGTCGAATTATTTTGCGAGGCGTTATTTATCGGTTGTTTTTTGCCAAATTGTTCTTGTTTTTTTGGCGAGTCGGTTAAAAAACATGAATGATACATGAACGTGTCGAAATTAATTTGAATATAGCAAATAGACTATTGATTAATGGGTGTGATAAAAGTGATTCATATGTATATTGAAGTCGTAAGTCATTAATTTTTCGCATGTGCACTTTAAGAGGGTTTCACGTATTGAAAATCGTATGACGATAAAATTACAGAATTTACATTACAAAAGGAATGTGAAGTCGCGTCGGAATATAGAATGACGAATTTTTCAGTTGACGAGTTAAAATTTATGCGCGAGCATAAATTTAAAATTGATACCAAAGTCGTTTTGTGTAATGAAATCCAAAAGAATTAACATTTGAATAATACAAAAAGTCTATTTTTAGAATCTTTAATGTTAAATTATTATGATTATCCACTGATCGATCTTTTTCCTTTGTATAAATTATTTCGATTCGCTTAGCATGAAAAATGACGATATGAATTTTGCGACGTCTTTGACAATCTCATCCGAAGAGTCTATGCATAAAAGTAAAAAATATTAAATTAAAAGAAATTCGATTATGCTTTTTTTCGGCAATACGGAGAAAAAATTATAATGGGTACTGTCGAAGATAAAGCAATATTAAAAATCGTTCGATTGGAAACGTTTTCGAATCGAAAATATCGTAGTGATAAACGGATGTACATTAATATGTTAAATATTTAATTTGTTTCAACATGGAACGTATTTACGATTTATCAAAATGTTAAATAAAACATATGATGTTTATCAATTTATCGAAATTATACTTGTAGAAGAAAATAAAACGATTGTACAATGAAATTGAGTCACTGCATTGTTTTCGAACCGTGTAATTTCATTATATGATTATATGAATATTGTTGTAGAGATTCCATGTTTTGTTCAGAACATTATTTGTGCACACTAGACGTGCTTATTTATCTTATTAAAACAGGATCCTTTTCAAGGAAGAAGCATTTTACCTGAGGAAACAAGGGCCTGAGGCAAAAACGCTAAGAATGATAATAAACCCGACGATGAGACGAATTGTGGATGGGTTTTTCGCAATAAAAAGCTCTTCTGTTTTTCCTTTTCGCATACATAAAGCCTCGACTGCGTGTATTCGCGCATTTAGCTCTTTGTTTATGTACAAATTCCGAATCGAGTAAATTTCTCGCAGGAAATCTCGAAAAAATATATCAATTAAGAGGATGAGAATGACGACGAAAAAGGTAAATGTTTGTCTTTTGGAGACTTTGTTTTTTTATCGATTTTCTAAATTTAACGAAAAATTCGTTTATAAAAGAAACACTTCAATAAAAAAAAAATTAGCTCATTGAAAATCTGAATTTGAGTTTTTATCGATGTAATTAAAGATTATTTTACAATTTTTTGAATCTACACTTTTTATAAAATTAATGAAAATTTCAAAAACTTTTACTTGTTTTAATTATTTATTTTCAACTACTGTAATTGAACGTTCCGTTTTGAATAACATAATTTGAACGTTAAAAAACTGAAACACTCATGAAATTGAGCAAAAATACACCCTAATATAATACTTAAAGTAAAAAAAAAATTATTAAAATGCTTTTCCGTCCTATTTTCGCCGTAATATCACATCCTCTTCCTACATCCTTAGAAAATCCATTTCGCACGCCATATTATGTTTGAATAAGCGCGCGCTGTTATTTTTTTCCGTTTTTATTTTTTTGAATAATGTGAAATTTCGCTTCACGCTTTCGTAACTTAATTTTCGGAATTATTAACAATTTTTTTTTCCTAAGTGTTGTACTTTATACGCACTTCTCGAAGCGTATGAACCGAATTAGCTGGAAGGACCCCGTTAAAAGTCTCACGAACAACAATCTAGGCATGTCGTGTAAACTTGTACGAACTTCCGACATTATTTTATGAAATGCCGAACATGTTTCAATAATATACATATTTTAAATTGAGGATTATGTAAAATTTCGAAAAACGTTCCAAAACATTATGTAGAATATTATATCCAAAATTTTGATTTAAAAACGATGTATTTGATTAAAAATTTTCGATATTTATTACCGTCAAAGTATTCAATATTGAAAATAATATTTCTGTGGTACGAATAATTTTATATTTTTTAATTTCTGGAGTTTGTTTTAATTACAATTTGGTAAAGCGCCTTTGTAGTTTTTTGAACTCTTACGTTTTATTTTTTTAAATGAAATCGGGGGAAAATTATACAAAGTCAAATCGGTTGAATGTAGATGAAAAGCGATGGTTGGTGATTTTTTTTTTTGTTTCTAAAAATATTGCGTACTCATCGAGGTCTATGTGGGTGAGTTGTATTACAAAAATCAATTGCTTTTAACATTTTTTGTCAATCACTTTAAAAAACCACTCCCGACTCGACTTTTACTTATTGCCTTTCTAAAAAAACCTTTTCGAACCATTTAAACAGTTTCCATCGTTAAAAAAAATAACACTTACATATAAAAAATCATCTATTATACAATTTCAACAACAAAAATTCGTCCACGTGAAAATCCTCATTTTTCCACCGTTAAATACGTCTCAGCAAAAACTCTCAATCAAAATCAACATCTAACTGCGCAATCCATTAACCGCGAAACCTTCACTCGAAGTAAAACAATAGACACGACTCAATTTAATTAACACAAGCCATTTAAACAATTGGAAAACCAACTAAAACACCGCGAACGACAGTGCCCAACAAACCGGGATGATCCTGGAACGTAGCGCATACAAAGGGAACAAACGACTCGCTTCAGCTGAAAACTTCCCTCAGACGTGAAATATCCCCCTCGTCCGTGACGTATGTGGGGCATGTATCATCGGATAAAATTTCGCGTTTTCAGCAATTAGTTACGGATGAAATAATACGCGCGCGTGAAAATGGCGCGGCTGAAAGTCTTTTTTCGTTTTCGGACGGGATTTTAAATTTTTTGATGGAAGTTCGGTGTGTGGTGTTTTTTTCGTTTTGGTATTCGAGGATTTCTTTTGTTGGGGAAATATTGTTGGTTGTAAAAGGAAGAGGGTTGTTATTTTTTAGTTTGTGAAAGGTTTAAGGTTTTTTTATTATATTATTATATATTATATGACATTAATATTTAGCTACTTTTTTAATGAAAAATATTTAAATATATGCTTGGTGATGAGAAAAAAAATATTTTTGAGAAAATTTTGTATTACTGTTATTGTAAAAGTTAAAATATTATTATAATAATTTTGTTTTACAAGTAAATCATAATATTTACCACAGAAAGATAGTAATGGCTTAAAATACTTATAAAAAAATTCGATAAATTATTAAATAAAAATTTATTGTTTTTTGTAATAAATTCAAAATTGAACGATTTGTAATTTTTATGAACTTCGCTATAAAAAAATACCTCATTTTCAATTATCAAACTTTAACAACAACATATATAATTTTTCCAATTAAAACCTAATCATTTACAAGCATTTTTTCCAACATTTACCACCACACTATAGCAAATACTGAAAATAAGATTTACCGATAAGAACAAACTATAAACTTTTCCAACAACACACACACACACGAAAACTAAACGATTACTCAACAGTCCATTAGTCAAGAAACAAGATAAAACCTACCCAGTATCGAATCACGCCCCGCCGAACACAAACGTCTACAATATTCGTTACGACCATTTGAGGAGCGCCGATAGCCCGGACCGTTTGGGAAGCGCGGATCTGAGGCTTTGTGTTCGAGACGTGCCCGAATTGATGACCCCGGATTTAGGAGGTCACTTTGTGGTGTCTTGAGACCCTAACCTAACCCACACCAGTGCGTTGCGCCCTCATAATGTTGAATTATTGACGATGATGTAAAACGACTGTTTCCGTTTGACGTTTCGGTTGGTGTTTGATGGATGGTTCTTCGGGTTGTTTCGGATTTTGGGGATGTTGAGTTTGCGGTTTGATTGTTGAGGGTTGTCTGGTTGTTTGTGTGGGAAAAATTGGGATTAATTTGTGTGTTGTTGAAGATGAGGTTTCATAATAAGGGTGCATGTGGAAATTTGCATGGACGTGTTAACGCTCGTAATGAGGTCTTACCTTTATATAGGGGAAAAATCCGCAATATGGATAATTCTGTGTTAGTTGGTGTTAAATTACTCCTGATGTTCGAGGATTAGTGATCTAATTCTTGGTTATAGGATTGAAGAAATGAAACACCGGTGCACACGACTATCGAATAATAAGTATTACCTACATTGTGAAATTACATTGTGACATATGTATTATAGATGGCGTTGCATATGGATGGATTTGCGATTAACCTATTTTAATAGTTGGAAAAAAGTTGATTTTTTTAACAATACCAATGTATTTCCAAAAAATAAACCTATAGAGTCTTAAAACAAGGATGCTCGATTTTAAAATGTACGAAAAAAATTTATGAATTGCACACGTCATTCAACGCTATAACTTTTCATGGTGATTTTCCGTAAACTTCTATGTCTTAATAAGCGAGATGGTGGGCTTCCTTTTCGATGGTACTATTAAACAATTGACAAAAAAATTGACAGATGTCACTTTAATAACCTAACAAATTTTGAGCGTCCCTGTTGAAAGACCCTTTATTAGAAGATTGTCAGTAGATAACATGCATAAATTCATGCTGATATTTGATAGTTTAACGATTACCATCCACGTGTGATGCTAGTATGGTATAATATATGTTTTGAGATGGATGTTGTTTTTTTCCGTATAATCATTCATGTTTCGTTAGAATACATGAATGATTCTATTTGAATAAAAAAATATTTTGCTATCAATAGATAGGAAAAGGATATATGCAATTTTTATAACATTCTCCTATTCAAATATTTAAGAATGTTTTAAGAATTTCAATTGACAGAAATAAGACATCAGATTTGTTAATCTGAGGAAAAATCACACGAAATTGATATATATGTAAATAATAGTTTTAGGGAAAAAAAACGAAAATGTTTCATAATTGTGATTTTTTTTAATTATTTTATAATAGAATACGAAATAATGATAATAAACACTTAATATGTCGATATTACTTAACTTTCCCCTGTTTGATGAAATATTAATTTTTCTAGCATTTTCGTTCCTTGATATACTCTTCTTGGATTTTGCCCTTAATTATTAATTGGTGTTTGAAATTATGATTTAAATATAATAATTTGAACAATTATTGAAACAAGAATTTTCTGTGTGAATTGAAAATTTCGATTCCAATTTGTTATAAAGAATACGAGCAGTTCATATTGAGAAGCGATGGGAAAAGTTCTTGAGAAAAATGTGATTTCCAGCGAAGAAATTTTACAAATTGAAAATTTATATTACAAATCTGAAAACTTTGCTTTTCGATACAAATTTTTACTCGATTCGTTTTTATGTAGTTTTTTTTTGCACCTAGTTAAAATTTAAAAATGAACAACCTCACAAAACTTTTCCAACTAAAAATATATATTACATACACTATTCGAACGATATTCAAAAAGTACATTGTTTTAGTGTTGTGATATTAAATTCTCCAAATAAATCAAGCTAAAAAACGATAAACGGAACATAAAATTTCACAGGTGTTTTATTTCACAATAAAGACCACACATGATTAAGAAGATGCGTCGTAAAAAACTATAAACTAAATAACCGTAAAATTAATAAAACCGACTAAAAAACAAGCACTAAAAATAAATTTAAAACTCACACGTTCGTGGTCACAAATCGAGACTGAGAAATCGAAAATTTAAACGACTTTCTGGTAACAGTTAACAGTTTAACGACTTCAACTCCAGTTGTATCAATACAATGTAAACAGAACAAAATACAACTGGAAATCCTGGAAGAACATTAAACTGCTGCAGTAAACATTTATATTTGTAGAAATAACTTAACCAAATATCTAAATAGCATGTGCACAATTTCATGAAAACGTTCTTTCCGTTAAATTAATTCAGATCAAAGTACGAAAGAAATTTATTGCATTTCAGCTGAAATTGAACGAGTTTCTGGTTTATTTTAATACGTACTCGTACCGACAAGAAGTGTTATTTCTGAGATGGATTATTCTGGTTCGTTTTAATTCCGCTGAAACTGATTGACCGTGAATTATGTTTCCTAAATGTGGTCATTGACCTTTCGTTACGTTCGTATTAGAATTTTGCTGAAACATGCGAATTTCAGACGCATGAACTCACGTTTTAGATGGGAAAATAGTGATACGTACTTTTTATTAGAATCACAACGCATATTCAGCACGAAAAATCGGTTATGAAATTTATATTGTAGAATATTTCACAATAGGAACTCGCCTGAAAATGTTCCGTTATTGAGATGTATAAATTTTTTATTTGATACTAAATCAGATCATATCACATTGAGACTTATGTGCAAAGCCGATTCGCACTCGAAAGTGTTCGAAAATCAACCGCAATAGAAAATTTGCGTTTTATAAATAAACAATTCCTCGGGGCGAATGCAAATAAATATTTTATTTTTCATGATATACAAAAAAGTACCGAATTGTATTCAAACGTATTCAAATGAAACTGAAACGAGCTTCTCTCGACGTATATTAAAATTTCGCTCCGCTGAATTATGAATACTGTAATAATAATTTATAAAAATTTTCCATTCGTATCACCGGGAATTATAATACGGCGCATGTTGCAATTTCGAACAGTTTTTCGATGAATACGAATCGAAGAGTTATATATAATACTAGCTGAACCCGGCAGGCGTTTTCCTGCCAGTCTGTATTATAACAGCTTGATATGATTTCGTGAATTGCGTAACCAAGGCAACCAAATTCCACAAACGACAAATCTTCGACTCTTCATACTAAATTTTTTTATGAATTTTTTCTATTTTTTTTTTTCGGTTTTAATGATACAAAAACCTTCTTGACAAAAAAATACATATATATGCCAATTTTCATAGTAATCGGTCGAAAGATGTTGAAGTGAAACGCCGTCATATATACGTCACAGTTCAAGTGTAAACTTTTGTTTGTTTACTTGCATACTAGTTTGGGTATACCCAAACTATACTAGTTTGGGTATACTCAAACTATGGATTTTAGTTTGAATGTCAACTATCATATTTTATTTACATGTAATTGTGTCTAAACTAAAAATAGATGACATAACGCTAACCCATGCATGGGTTAGCGTTTTAGCTTTAGTTGTGAAAATGTGTTCAAAACAAACTCTCGAAGTTCAAACTGACACGACGGGTTGACACTACGCGTATTTCACGATCATTTCTGATATAGAAATTTCCACTTTATTGATATTTAGCATAAGAGCGTTATCCGAGTGAAAACAACTTAAATCATCGTACCACACTAACAATTGGACTAGAGCATTTTGAAGGTGCATAAACAGACTAGTTTGTTCATGCACAAACGAAGTGGACACTCAAACTGTAACATATATACATACAAACATCCATTTTTATACGTACAGATAGACATTTTTTTTCAAAACTGACACAAATTTTCAAACCGAAAACTTCTTAATTAACCTCAAAACCTTCCAGGAACACCAAACACAATCTGTCGACATTTTGTCACAACGACCATCGTCAAACACTCGACATAATCGAAACCCAATAACGACCGTCAATTAGAGCGGAAAGAATTAAAACCGACAGATCGTAAACCGGAGACCGGCGAGTGTCCGAATTCAAAAATTCGGTTTTCTGTCCCCCGAACCGAACTTCCGTCGGTTTTTGGCGGGAAAAACCGAGACTTGTCTCGTCTAATTGCGTCCGCCTTTTATGGTGATTGCGTTCGGATGCCGGAGGACAATTGTCGCATTTAAATGCATGAGTCGATGTTGACGAGTTGACGAAACCAGATATGTTATTGTGTTGGAATTGTAACTTAATTATCTTTTTTTGGTGGGGATAAATGTGACGGATACAGAGCCATTCATTGGTTTCGATTAATTGAATAATAAGAAAATAGATTTTTTTAATATCAAAGTAATTGAAACTTTATCAGTACACTTTTACGACTTCTATACAAAATTATTTATTATGAATAGGGTTATTAGATGATTAAATAGAATGAAAATGGATGACATCTTATTGTTATTATTATGAAATTATTTTTCAAATGAACCAATGAGAGCGTTCAATTCTATGGTCACGCGATAAAATAGTATTTTACTGTACAATTGAAATCGAAAAATTGTAAATCATATTCAACGTATTTGTTTCTTTTAAATATATAATATACCGATATTTTTTCATAATTGCATCTCAATCATAGATCTAATAAAATTACTCATTGTTGATCAAGTGACAAGTTTATAATTTATGACGTATAAAAAATTTCTTTTTAATTTAATCAGATTGAAACAACCGTAAAAAGCATATTTCAAAATCAAAAAGAGGATGATTTATTCCAATAAAAAAAGAAGATATGTCCTCTTTATAGGCACCACATGGCAACCGTAATTATTGCCGACCCATTTCATATTCAAATGTATAAATTTCAAAATTCAAATTTGCACAATCTGCGGGCCGGTGCTATGTTTGTCGAACAAACTAAGATTCGAACGGATCCATAGCAATTTAGATATGCAAATACCATGGAAGGAAGAAAGATCTTTCCGTGTTGACTGTTCAAATTCGTAAGGACAGTGCGCCTTGAGGAATTACGCAGAATACCTGAAAACGCGAATAAGTCATTTGCTTGTGTATTAAATCAAAATAATGCGGGTCGTTCCGCTTATATTATATTATATGTGGTAATAATCCGCGAAATTGAGTTTATGCGCGATTAAAAGCAAAATTAAAATGAGTTTATTATTTTTCGCCAAATGGATAAATTTTAAATCCATAACGGTCATTAAGAAAATGCGATTTTGGGTTTAATGAAAAAAAATAAAGCCCGGATCGTAATCTCTGAAAAGGCTAATTACAAAAATATATAACAATGAAATCTTTTTATCACAGATAACGAAAAATATATTATGTGCACGCACGTTACAAATGAAACTTCTTTAATTTTTTTAAATTAAAATAATATGATTTTTGATCTCAAAGTGTTGAATGATTAAATATAACCATTACCACAATGATAGGCGAAAATATTTCTTGGCAAACGTATTGTTGAAGTATTGCCTATGTTTAATCATACGTTCATCGATTTGACATCCATTATTTATAATCTAAACAAAAATAATGACTATACTAAATTTAATAAAAATACAAAATGAATAAATTTCATAAACAAAAACCAAAGAAATTACCCAAAAACGAATCTAAATATATCCATCAGCGATAAAACGAGGCATAGCTGATTACGCTCAGAACGCGATATCGACCCCCATAAAACCGTGGTAAGGATCGTTTTCAGGATATTTACAGCCGAAACCCTTCGCCACTGTCCGGTGAACCTCCTGGTTCGGTTTCTTGAGGGTTTCTCTCGGATAAGGGCCGAAGGGTTGAGCGAAATCGACGAAAACGTTCGACCTGGGTGCCCTTTGTTTCTACCCCCGTATTGACTTGGACGATACGAATTAATCTATGTTTATCGTGCGAATCTATTTGCTGGAAATGTTACGCTGATAAATGCTTCCATTTGTTTTGCAAATTAACTCTGCTGATGTTATTGTTGAAGTCTGAAGATTGGTAAATCTTAGTTTTTATTTGTTAATCCTGTAGAGATGGTTTAAGTTCGGAAAAATCTCGTTAACGCTATCGTCTTGAAATCTAATCAAATCATTTTTAAAATTATTTTCATCAATGTGTGACTTTATAAAGAATTTTAACAAATTTATAATATTACTGGTCATTTTTAATAAATAATAATATTTTTTTTATTAATTAATACCCGAAAAATTCACCTTAAAATATCATACAATACGGTCCTTTACTTATGACGTTGTATCGTTAAACTTTTCATCCAATTTGAATTTAAATTTAAAAATTTCATTTTATTTGAATTAGTTAAAGTCTTTTTTAAATAAAAAATAGCATTTTAAATAAATACTGAATAATTTTTTTATAAATTCAAACATTTTATTAAAAAATAACAGTAGATTTGCCAGGTATCTGAATATAGCTTTGGCACCGATTTTGATAATTTTTCTTTCAATCAATTACTAATATTTTTTTAAAATATTTAATTTTTAAATAAATTCAAAATCATTTAAATGAATTATAATAATAAAAAAACATTTCACACTAACATTTTTTCACTAATTATTTACGAATAAAAATTAAAACCTCATCAATACAAATATAGACACGAACCATCGACATCCATCAAACAAATTCCACCGCAAAATAACCAACGAATCAACACCGCAAAACCAAACAAAAAAACACCATACAACATCAAAAAACGAAAACAAAAAACCAAATAACTATAGCCTGTGGCCCAAAACGCATTTCTCGACGTTATTGAAATTCCCGGTCGACTGACGACCCCCACGGGTCGGGCCAAAGGGGTCGTTAATCAGGGTCGTTCTCCTACAAGAAATACACCATGGACACACTATGGTTTCTGTTTTGTCCAAGACGATGTGGATCTGGAAGATCGTGGTCGTGTTGTGCTGGAAAAGGTCGACCCTTTATCAATGGGGATGTTCGTTTCGATGTTATAATTTCGGTATGGTAAGAATTTTGGTTTATGGTTATGAATTGATGGGGTTGAAGGTGAGCTAAGGTTGTAATATAATTTTTCGTGTATGGTTGTATATTTTATGGATTGATTATTGTTTGGTGTGAAAATTATATTTTATGGTGTTTTTATCTCAATTGAATTGCATTGTTTTTATCTGGTAGCCAAGTGTGAAATCGATTGGGCGATAGTGAAATGTTATAAATAAACAAGTATGCTTTTCCGTTAAAACGTTGATAACGCAATTTCAGATAAACGAATAAGTTATTTTATATAATTTTTGGTAAATACGAGAAAAAAATCACTGTCATATTTGGCAACCTACGTAAAAATTCGAAATCCATTAAAACGAAAAAAAACGTTTACATTGCGCAAAAAAAACGAAAACAAACAACACGTGGGCAATCTTGGGTAGAAAAAATAAATATAATTTCATAAAAAGCGGAATTTTAATCTACCCGGCATTTATTTTCGCGTCAAATTAAATTAAACAAATACGATTAACATTAACCCTTTCGGTGAACATTATTTTCAGTTACGTTCTCCACACATGTACTGCGAGTATATTGTGCCAACGCATATTCCCAAGGAACATAAACTTCACAAAAAAACAACACGAATTTTCAGACAATACTCTCAAAACTATCTACTATAATTTATCGAATGTGATTTTCAGATTCTCTATAAAAAAATTTAATTTTTTTTTTCAATATTGTTATCGATATTTCAACTACTATTTATAAAATTCATTTTTATTTTTCTGTTATGAATTTTCAAATATATTTAACAATTTTTTTGTATTCTATCTGATATCAATAAAATAAAAGTGATTCTTGAGAAATTGAGTTATTATAAAGCATTAAGACCATGTATATTCAAATAATTTCAGAGAAGCATTAACTGATTTATTCATCTATTAATAAAATACTGCTTTACTTTAGTAACAAGACTTTTTTAATACATCTTAATCTAATCTTAGATCAACAACACTCACAATCAAATCACATCCATTCACAGACCGCATCTTTTATCGCTCAACTTCAATAACAAAACCAAACGAACAAAAAATACCCTCAAAGCAAAACTCATTCCATATCAACCAATTTTTCCATTACAAAAGTGACATTTCATTTCAGTGCCGTTATTAACGGCGTCCACGGGAACGTTTGTAAACTTGCGGTCAACTCGAGGGATCTTTCGGGCCGTGACCTCGGACAGTTTGAGAACCGCTGGCCGGTGCTTTTGTGTTCTCACAACTGGAAACTTCCCAAGAATTCGACGTAATAAATTTCGCTCTGCTAACTTCGAAATTGTCGCGAGCGTACTTTTATGCGAGACGAACGTCTAGAAAACCGAAAACGAGCCGCACTTTCCAAACTTTTCCTTTTGTCGTGGCCTTTGGATTTAGTTTTGGGTGCCGATTTTTGTATGCAGTTGATAAAATCCCAAATTTTGTGCAAAACAAAGTGAATTATTTATTATATTTTTTTTTTTAGTATGTGCCTTTGTTATTTTTCTCGAAGTGACCAGTTAATTTGATTAATCTAATGGTCGAGACTTAACTTAATATATTACAACATGAAGGATTCCAGATGTTTTTATAGTCAGAAGTAACCCGAAAAATCTGTTAGTATATCTGGTTATTATTTATATAAACGAATATAATATATTGCATTAATTATTTCAAAAAAATCAAATCTAGTCAATTTGAAATTTTTATCATGATATATTAAAAATTCTCAGAAAATATTTACTAATTTTTCCGTTTGAGATTTGAATCTGAAATATTTTCAGTACTAAATTTAGGATGGATGTATGTTTCAGGCTATTTTTATTTTGAAATATGTCACACTAAATGACGATAGTACAACATGGACCTTGTGATCTGTTCGTTTTTATAGCGTTTTTGTAAGTTGTCGTGACGATGAATAACACATGTATTATAAATGGAAGTCAATCTGATGACTGATTCGATTAACGTTTATTTTAAAATATACATTTTATGATAATATATAATATTTCAATTTAAATTGAAAGTTATAGGAAATTATTATATATAGATTTTGTAATAAAAGTCGTATTCATATTCTGTTAAATAAATTAAAGGTAAAATCGTGTGTGAATAAAAAATACGTAATTCTAATTTACCCAAATTGAAACACACCCATAAGAAAAATGATTTAATTTTTGTGAAAAATGAAAAAAACCACTGTCAACGCACTTCAGTCACGAAACATTACCGCATAATCGCACACCATTAACAATTACAACTTAATTAAACCAAAAATATATAGCCTCCGAAGTACATAACGTACAAAGTACACGATTTTTACTTAATTGCCTTAAGTGAGCATACTCATTTCAAGTAATATACATCGCTACTATTTACTTACGCGTACTTAACTTCTAACAACAAAGGACGTGATACAAAGAAATGAAATTCTCGAAAAAAATTCGAATCAAATACGTATGTAGAATTTAAATTTATATAAGTTTACCCATTCATTGGAGTGTCATTTTGTATTCAAAAGAATAAACACTCAAATCAAGAGGTCATTATGTTGAGCACACTTCATAGACACTCAAGAAAATTTTACATATTGTATCTATTTGTTAATTTATGCGTCTATCTTTCATCGTTGAAAAAAAATCGAAAACAAAAGGTCATTATATCGAGTATCTTTCAACGCAAAATCTTCGCATAAACACTCGCATTAGAATGCGAGTGTATATGAGACTCGTACCACAAAAAACGCACATACATCCGCCGATCTTTCGATCGATTCACACACGTATCCATCATCGTTTTCATGCATTGTCCGAACGAAACGAAAAGAACTGAAAAAGCAGCGAAATCAGGCGATATGTATGCCGAGTGTCGCCCTTTGGCAAACGGCCGGTGTAGGGGCTTAGTAGTAGGCAAGACACTAATGCGACAATCGTGTCCACGAAACCTAAATAAACCCACTTCACGGATTAGCTTCGAAGGCCTATTGTGCTCTTTTTTCAGACGTTTTCACAATTTGAGACCCGCTTAAGCGAGAACGATTTCCGGGCGAAAATAGATGAAGATTTTCCGAGGAACGCCGCACACGGGATGCACGTTTTATTTATTTTTTTGTATGTTAATTTAACTTTTATGACATTATCGTTATATGAAGATCATATTATAACATTGAAGATAAATTTTCAATAATTTATCTTTCGAAAAGAATAAATATAGAAAACATATCAATAACTTTCTCAGATCAACTTTTACTTGTTCATGTACTAAAATCATTATTTTTCTTAATATTGATAATTAAAGAAACATAATTTTCAATTATTATATTACATGAATATTTAAAAAAAAATTGTAATATAAAATAATCAATATTCGGAAACATCTGTTTTTTTTTTCAATACTGTGAAACAGATGTTTCTTATATTTCTAATGAATTCCATTTTTATTGCTGTCGATAAAATTTCAAACTCTTGATGAAATAAGAGTGCAGATCTACAATGAGCATAAATCTAATACATAAAAATTTCATTAGATCATAATAAACGAATGAATCCGGTATTTGACGCAGATCTATTCAAAAATTTTTTCAACGAAAACTCAAAATGGTCCCAAATTCATCCACGACAAACACGCCAATTTTTCCAAACCCAAAAAAAACACACACAACGCATTCACAAACAAGACAAGAGCGATCGCTCGTCAGACGACAACTAACTAACGACCACCAATTATGTCATCGCCGACCGGAAAAAGCTACAAAGTGTTGCCATTTCGCAACACAACCCACCCAAGACCCCCGAAAAGCGAAAAAATACGGAACAACTCCGCTTTTTTGGCACATTATAGAGTCTCGATGGCCGCAGTGACGCACGGACCCCAACTAACGTAGCCATTAAGCGCGTACTACACCCCGGCCGTAGTTGTTCTGTGAAAGTAGACAGGGATCGTTTCGCTGAAATTGTACGTCCGACGAAGAGGTACGAGAAGATATTAAAGAGATTAAAATGAGGTCGTAAGCCGGCGAGCAAGCGGGGAGGCTTTGACGGAGAATTAAACCTTCGAACGTTGGCTATAAACTGCCATGATAAACCTTCGGCGTAATTACTGAAGAAAAATGTATATTTTTTTTTAATTTTCATCAAAGTGCATCTGATAATTAATTCGTTTGCGTTTTTTGAAAATTTAGTTGTGCTTTATAATCCGATCAAAATAATAAAACACGCAAAAATTAAAATATGCAAAATAATTTTTTTCGTTTTAACTTCAAAGGGTTGATTTTTTTTAAAAACTTTTTAAAAATTCTTCGTTATAAAATTGCGTAAACAAAGTGTCATAAAAACTAATGCAAAGTCTAGTTAAAAAGTTTGACTTTGAATAATTATTTTTTTTTTTACGATGTACATTAAAATGGACATTATTTTTTTAGACTCGAACATATGTTTATTATATTTTATATATACAAGGAGATTTTAATTTAATTATTTTATATGAAAAAATAGTTAAGTTATAATATGTGAAATAAAAATTTTAATATAAACGAATAGAATTAGTTTGGATTTGTCAAACACACGAATATGCATTAAGCCTTTGAGAAAATAAGCGAAACGAATGAAATATGTCATATCGAATGATATGTATCTCAAAGAGAACATAATTTAGCTTCCCTTTATGTGTATTTATTTTCAGAATGCGGTAGCATAAGTACAGCAGTAGTAATAACGTCGTTTTCAGACGCGGAAAATTCAAATATCGCGAATATCTTTACTTTTATATCTATATACAACATTTTAAATTTTAATCAAAAGCTTCCTTCTTCAAACTAGCATCAATAAGTTCGAAAATAAAATATAATACGTCAAAATCCTTATTGCCCTGATTAAATAAGAACATAACATTTTTCCATATCTTTTCCAACACATGTTACACGTTGAACATATCCGACTCATATCACGTCCAATATTATAAAATATGACACTGAAATGCATTTTAATACAGATACGGCGGGCGAGCGTTATGAATATTTTATGTCTAGGAGCATGTTTAGAATACCCGCCAATAAATTAGATTAAACGAGAGCTTTTACGCAATTTGATTTATAGACGCATAGCAAGTAACGATTGTTCGTTTCAAACTCACCGTTTGATATACGGCGGCAATTTTCCTTTTATAATCGGCCTTATTTGATTTATATTGCCATTCAATAGACGTGAGCTTTATCAGAAATTCGAAATCAATGAATACGGTGTTACCAGTTTTATTATGTACCGAGAACTTTGACATCATGAAGCCTTGATTATCAATTTTAATTTGGTTTGAATGTATCTTATTAATAAATATATATACAACAAAATTGAAATTTTATGAAAATATATAATAGTAGATATACTTTTAGTTTTCAAATAAGTAACTTATAATAATCAATCATCGTTCTTTCCCGTGGCGAGGTTTTTCAATTGAACCTGATTTAAATACAACCTTCCACAGTGAGTATCAGAACATGCTTTGTCAAAGCAATATTCAGGTCACTTCTAGCGTGGAAAATGGGCCGTTTTCTATTTAAAAAGTGAGTTCGCTTTTCCCGGCGACTCGCACCGCCGGAAAATTACTTTTCTCCAAGTTTTTCCCGAGTAACAAGTGAACGTCGTAGAAACTTCTCGGCGTTTCTTTTCCTTCGCATTTTTTTGTTTTACAGTTCCCATCGGTGCAATAGTTCAAAGAAAAGTCGAACGAATCACATTTCGCAACCGTAAAACTGAAATAAATAAAAAAATATGTAAGAAAATTCTTTGACTTTGTTTGTATCCGTTTTCGTAGTTTATTTATAAAACTAAATACTACGTATGGGCATTTTATATGAATTGTTCTGGTATAGATTTTTATATAAAATTTATAGAATAAATAAAATTTGTAATAATTAAAAAAAAATTGTATCACATCTAATACATATCATATTAACAGAAAACTAACCTGTTTTTCATCGCGATCGGTTGAAATACACGATTCATTTGCCATTATCACACTAGATATAAATCGGAATCACAACATAATTTGTAACGGAACACCGCTTGGATGGGATTATGTTACCTTTTATGTAGCCGCCGACGAAATTTTCACTTCTGTATGGGTCTCAGAATTTTCCTATTGTCCTCGTTTTCACTTTTGCCGAGCCAAACGGAAAATCTTCTCATGAACTATTATATTTCTGCGAAAAAATAAATGAAATCGCATTATATATTTGATAAGATTGAGTGGAAACATTATCTGGTAGAAGTCAGTGAAGCTTTTGTAATTAATTTTGTTTTGTGTGTGCGCGCTATTTGAGTCCAAGTACACGTCTTGTTTGAACACGTAGGAAGTGATTATTTGGGAAATTATTAAGCGATATTTAATTAGAGTTTTTGCCAATTTTGGATGTCTTTAATTAAATGTTATATGTATATTTTCGAACGAACAAATCATAATTATGAAATATTATGAACTTTCGAGTAAATTCAACGCATTTGATTTTTTATTATAGTAAAATACGATATTGTACAGATCAAACTAATACATAAGTTAAACGACATTCACTACATTTATTTTTATATCATCGATTCAACACGAAGATTTACGCAACGCATTGTGTACCGAATTAAATATAGACACAGAAGCTTCTAAAAAAACAAAACCGAAGACAAAGTCGCAATGTCCCGAAACCTAAATGGGTCACACATTAGAAAAACCCAAACGAAAATCCTTATAATTCATTCGAATCGACTTTGATAAATTAACTCATTATCCTTTAACGATTATATTGATTATTCTTAAACCTTTGGGTTTTCGTATCATAAATTATTAAATCAAAAATTTCGAAGGGGAAAAATTTTCGCATGCTTAATATTATTAGCGTCATCTATGAATCGCAAAAAAATTATATAATAAATATTATTGTATATATTATCATTGTCTATACATATGTGTATATACAGATGATGATAAATACCCCCTTATATAATAGTGGATTTCTGTGTGTGTGTGTCTGTTCGATGACTCTCGCGAACGACTCATCGATACGATCACTTTTTCGAATTCAAAAATCGCAATCAACCGGCCGGGATTTGAACACGCTAACACGAACATCGGCTAACCTCGACACCAACCCCGACTTGAGTCAATGTCATTTTTTAAAAAATATTTATTTTAAAATTATTGACAATAATTCTAATACGATCTTTATGCGTATACACTTAACGTCTATAATATCATGCTTATGAAATAAAACGATAAACGTGAACGGCATATACATATCTATTGATTTATGTAATAGGGAACAGCGTCTCTACCTAACGTGTATGCAATACGGCATATATTCGTT
>JAOXNN020209091.1:0-19168 GCA_028571205.2 Hydropsyche betteni | reverse complement strand
CTGGGTGAGAAGCCTGGCTAGGGTCTCATTTCGGCTAGAACGGAATAGATTAAACTGGACTTACCGCTTCCGACGTCCCCAAGAATAACTGTAAGCTTACCTCGCTTAATGTCTAAGTTAACCTTCTTAAGGGCTTTCACATAAGGTGGCCTTTCTTTGACGGGTTAGATACCCGACTGGGAAAGCAGGGACTCTTTGTGGTCTTCACCACCTCCCGACAGCAATGAAATCCTTAAATCAGAAGCCTCTGACGTAGCATCAGAGTCAGTATTTATAACAACGT
Organism: Hydropsyche betteni; assembly: GCA_028571205.2. NCBI lineage: Eukaryota > Metazoa > Arthropoda > Insecta > Trichoptera > Hydropsychidae > Hydropsyche > Hydropsyche betteni. The sequence continues at coordinate 18,885 of JAOXNN020209091.1, read as the reverse complement.
CGGAAGCCTTGGAGTTTTTGCGCTTCTTTTTGCTATCCTTACCCTTACTATCCTTATCCTTTTAGTCTTTGGTTTTATAATCCTTATCATCCTTCTCCTTCTTCTCGTCCAACTACCAGTAAAAGGTCCCGTCTCTGATTTCTATGGCATTCTCTGAATGCGTCTAGTTCTCTATATAATACCTCTCGATCTCCTCCGAATACAGAAACTTCCCTATTCGCTTCAAAGACACCCATATCTGAGTGAGCTGAGTAATCGACTCTGGAAGAGCCCTCAGTGGATACTGCAGTACATTGAACAGAATTATGGTGGTGAATGCCTTTTCAGCTGTCATATCCTGATTGCTGATGTATATATACAGTCCGAAAGTCGCTGTCAGAATTAATGGGGTTGTTACCCATAGGTAGAAGATCGATAGAATACCGTACAAGCTCACCTTGCGTATTTGTTTGAGCTACTCGTTACGCTTTTCGTCAAGCTTCTGGAAGAAATACTTCTACCAGGCGTTTACTTTTATGAAACGAATCTGGTTGAATATTTAAGTGGCTCCCTTCATTCTCTTATCCTTGGCTTTGAGTAAAACCTCGTTGGCTTTGGCATTGAGTTTACTATTTATAAATACAAGCAGGCCCATCAATAGAATTACTCCGATCCCGGCCAGAAACGACACTCCGATAAAGTTGTACATCAGAAAGATACCTACACCGAGTTGGATGGGGAAGAACAGAATGGCACTCGTATAAAACCCCAAGTATGTCATTCTCTGCGCATCGACCTGACTGTAATTGACAATATCTGAGGTGGTAACTTTTTTATTAAAAAGCGAGGGATACTTGAGAGCCTTATTGAAGATGCACAGGCTGAGGCTGTTGCTCGTGTTGTAGCCGAAGAGGGCGAAGTGGAAGAAAAGCTGGTTTTCAGCCAGATTCTGGATGAACTTCAGAACCAGAATGGAACTGATTAGGATCAATCCCCTTTCCAGAGTCTTGTCTGGATTTTAAATGTAGTTTATGACTAATTTGGTGATGTTGGGTAGTAGCATGGAAATGATAGTAGAAATGGCAGCCGTGAGCATAATAATCCGAATTGACGGGATATATGATCGGAAAATTGCCTTTACTATTCGCATGCCCTCACTGCCTGAATTCTGAGCCTGAATATGGTTGTAAAGTTTGTCAAACTCTTGGTGAGCATGCTGACCATCTGGAAGCTCGGGAATAATCTACTGATCCAATGGCACCTTACTGCCGTACTTAATGAGAGGGCCAACCCAAGTAAAGAATAGTGTTTGGAAGCAGTTCTTACTCTAGAGCTTCATGTTGCGATTTCTGAACTCTTCGCGAGCTATTTACTGCTAGGGAGTTCTTTAATGTTCAACACTCATATAAATTATAGGAATATAGTAAATGCATGTTTAATTATTTAAACCTGATGAAAGTTCAAGTAAGCAATCAGGCAATAGTATGGGTTTTGAGGCGAACAGCAGCATCCCAGTAAATATGATTATGTATTAACAGTTAGAATATTAACAAGGTTACCATTAGTTTGGCTGAGTAACTTCGGTAGGTAGGTAGTAGAGTCAGTATTGTAATATTATAAGAAAGAACTATTTTATTAAGTACTAATATGAATTTATAAACTGTCAGTTGGACGATCCTAACAATATTATTCATAAATGATCGATATCCCTCGGCATTTCCTCTCGGGAGACGCCCCCGATTCCCTAATCTCCACCCACCTGGTTGTAATTGTGGCATGCTCAGCCGCTACTCTGGGAATTTTGTGGGCTCTCGTCAATTACTGTTCCATCCGTGCAGTCAAGATTGACCCTGCCATCAAGATTCACGGGATGGGATCCAACCAATACACCCTATTGCTAGAAATAGGCCAGAAAATCGCAGATGGAGCCATCTAATTCTTGAGGTTGGAGTATCTTGTCTGTTTGATTTTCGTCTTTATCATGTTTGCAGTCATCTATGGAGCTCTGGAGGAATTCAGAACAGCTTACACTGCCTGTGCTTTTCTGTTGGGAGCTCTGACATCAATGACGTGTGGAATTATTGGAATGGCAATAGCCACCTACACCAACTATCGTGTTACTTACAACGCTAAAATTAGTCTTGCTGAAGCATTCAAAACAGCTTACAGAGGAGGAACCGTCATGGGTTTTTGTCTGGTGTCAATTGGACTTCTTACCCTAACAGGAATAATTATGGTTTACAAGGTTATCATGGATTTGGGAGAGACTGCCGACAAACAACATAACTTCTACTTAAAATTATTTGAGTCTATTGCTGGGTATGGACTTGGAGGCTCAACTGTCGCCCTTTTCGGAAGAGTGGGAGGAGGAATTTATACTAAAGCAGCTGACGTTGGAGCAGACTTAGCTGGAAAGGTAGAGGCTAGCTTGGCTGAGGATAGTCCAAAGAACCCAGCAACTATAGCTGATAATGTGGGAGATAATGTCGGAGATATTGCTGGAATGGGAGCAGACCTTTTCGGATCGTTCGCAGAAGCTACATGTGCTGCTTTGGTTATATCATCCAACACCCTATTCGCTTCAAATGCATAGGGCCATCATAACCCTTCTATTGCTCTCCAAAACCTCATGTTCCCACTGGTGCTGATCGCTTTCGGAATAGTAGTTTGTATCCTAACAAGCATAGTCGGAGTGTATCTGAGTAACGTCGATGAGGAATCCAAGGTCGAGCTAACACTAAAAATCCAACTTCTTATATCTAGTCTTCTACTAGCTGGAGCTCTTTATGGAGCTGCTCATATCTGTTTCCCACCAAACTTTGTTCTGGCTGAAATGTACGGAAATGTGGTGCTACAGCCATGGAAGCCCTATCTTTGTTCGCTATTTGGGTTGGTAGCTGGGCTTATAATTGGCCTTTTCACTTAGTATATGACAAGTCACACCTATCGACCTGTCCGAGAAGTCGCTGAGAGCTGTGAGACTGGAGCAGCAACCAATATCATCTATGGGCTTTCTTTAGGATACATGTCGACTATAGTACCAGTGATATTGATAGCTTTGACTGCTTATGGTTCCTGTAGGTTTATGGGATATTATGGAGTGGCGTTGGCAGCACTGGGGATGCTATCCAACCTACCCATTTCTTTAGCTCTTGATGGGTACGGGCCTATCTCTGATAACGCAGGTGGAATATCTGAGATGGCACTTATGGGTGAACATACAAGAAAAATTACTGATAGTCTAGATGCTGCAGGTAACACAACTGCAGCCATTGGCAAAGGATTCGCTATTGGCAGTGCAGCACTTGTAGGTCTTGCCTTGTATGGTGGTTTCCTACATAACTCTGGGCTCAGCTACTCCCTCAAGCCTCTCACCCTCATCGATCCACTTGTATTTGCTATGTTGCTAGTCGGAGCCATGCTTCCCTATGCATTCTCAGCTCTAACCATGAAGTCAGTAGGCAAAGCTGCCTTGGAGATGGTTGAATAGATCCGTAGGCAGTTCAACACACCTGGTATTCGAAACGGAACTATTGAGCCTGACTTTAAAAAATGCATTCAGATTTCGACGAGAGCCTCCCTCATCGAAATGATAATTCCTGGCTGTCTGGTACTTAACTAGTCTTATTTAGGTCATCCTATCTCCAATCATTATTGGCGTTGCTTTCGGACCCAGAGCTCTCGCAGGATTTCTCCCTGGAGCTATTGTTTCTGGAGTACAGCTAGCCATTTCGTCAGCTAATTCCGGTGGCGCCTGGGATAACGCTAAGAAGTTCATTGAAAGTGGAAATTTCTATGATAAACACGGTCATAAACAGGGAAAGCATAGTGAGGTGCACAAGGCTGCGGTAGTGGGCGACACAGTAGGAGATCCACTGAAGGACACAAGTGGCCCTGCATTGAACATCCTGATAAAGTTGATGGCAATCATATCGCTGGTATTCGCACCCCTGTTTTTGCGAGTCCACCCAGAATGATAAACTCACCTTAACTTCATAATATTGACCAGCTTAATAAAATATTCTGGATTCCCGTAATGGAGGTCGAACGGGCATGCATGGACAAATTATTTTTTCTCGTGAACATGAGCTTCTACCTGGTATTTGATGATGATCACCAACTTCTACTATTCTTGCAAACTGGATTGAGTATACTATCCTTCATAGTTGTTCTACTCACTTCCTGCACCTAGCGGGTATACGGGCATCTAGCTGCTATCCTCACCACCTGCCTCTGCATAGTCCTATCTAAAAGCTATAACGCACATAGGTTTATGATGCTCATTCCTTTGTTCTACTTGTTCGGCATACCTTCTGTGCAGAAGATCACTAAAAAAATACAGAAGGTGCTTGCTCAGTCAGTATGGCTGATATTCTCTCTTATCATCTGCTTCTCCTTGTTTGGAATGATAGCTGGGTTGGTGTTCTCTAAGGAACATCAGTATTTTAAGGACTAAATATTGGCACGGTTAACATTCGTGCAACTGGCTACTATGGATGGGGTGGGGGCAATTGCTCAATAAAGCTATAAGGATAGGGGATTTGTCAGTACTTTTATGATTCTGGTATCATTCTTTCTGGTAGTGCAAGCTCTACTGAACATCAACTTGGGTTTTATCCTTGCCTACGTATCTGAAACCTACAACCCTAATAGACACTTACTGGATAACAACCGTAACCTCACCGGTCCTAACATTCCTTTTAAGCTAAAGATGATTCGGATAGTCAACATATTAGCGTCAACAAGCATTCTATTTCTACCATTCCATAAGTCTCTTAACCTTTTTTACCTTGTGATGACCACAGTGAGCTGTTCACTAATGTTTGTGGAGTGGTTCTTAACCGAAAACCTTTTAAACTTAGAACAGAGAATAAAGGTTACAGATCTCCTGCTTAACTGTCTGCTACAGATAACAATTTTGGTGGAGTTTGTGGAGGCTGGGCACACTGGGCTTTACTTCTTTGGGATATTGCGCTTGTTTCTCATTCCTGAACTCAGATAACTATATAGGGTGGTATGGTTGGCTCTTAGAACTACGTCTTCTATCTTAGGACTCACTATTGCTTCATTCTTTTGTTTTTCGGTATTTATCTATATCACTCATAAAAGATCTAATGATCTTATCAGCTACTTCAGGAGCTTCATACAAGCCATACAGTACGTTACTCTAGACGACATTACCGTCATTTTGCGGATAAATGCTTGGTATTACTCAATATTCGGCATGTTTTTTGTAGTGATCCTCAACCATCTACTTATGAACGTGGTCTTATCGCAAGTATTCAACTCAGTCGGAAAGTCATAATCAGACTACAAGCAACAGAAATAGGTTAAATAGAAACGATAAAAGAGGAATCTGAGTGACTCTGGAATCCCTTCAATGTACACCTAGCCTTTAGTGTTTAACTAGAACGAGGAGATTAGCAACTTCATAATAATGCTGCGACAACTCAATTATAAACCCAAATGATTGCGTGTAGCTCAACAAGATCATATTAATCACTACGCGAAACTCAAACGCATTGTTGTGCGCTTGGCTGTCGAGGGCGTTCTCTCCGATTTCATGCTTAAGGTACGCATGTTCGTCGTTGAGCTCCTTTGAGGGAGAGATTGTCGCTAGGTAGTGTAGCCTAGAGTTGAAATGCTATCCCGTTTCTTCAGAGATTTACTGGCTGTTCTGAAGGTCTCCACTAGACCATACCTCACAAAACTATTTTTTCTTTATAACTCATTCTCTATTTATTATTTGGTAGTTTGAACCTTGTTTAGGGAGGAAACTGACATGATGTACTCCTTCTCCAAACACTCTATTTTGAGTTTGGCCTGAAACACTCTATTAAGGTGATCTCTGTAAGCCACAACGTTGTAAGTTTATTGGTAGAGCTTCTTTTGTCGTTGAATGGCCACCTTCAGATCTGCTACCCGTTGTTGCATGTTAAGAAGGTTATTCTAAATCATTGATGTATTACCTTTTTGTAGTTGTACTATTTAGCCACTGCCTAGTTCTGGCAATTAAGATTATTGATTTAGCGAGTAAGGTCGACCCCTCTATTAAAGGCGTCCTCATACTTAAGCTTCTGCTGCATGTTAGCTATGAGTTGGTCTTCCTTCTATTTTCTGAAAGTCTTTGTTTGTTTCGTTGACTTCTACTCCAGTTCCAATACCTGATGGAAGAGCTTTTCCAGTTGGGCTTTCCTTTACTTGTAGGCATCAAAAGTCCTCTTTTGGACTACAGCCATGAGCAAGAAGTTGTTTTTGGATTTTCTGTAGAACTCTTTTATAGCTAATGGTATTTTCTCAGACGCGTAGAAATCTGTTTTGACTGCTATATCTAGATGAGGCTCCCTCATCATATTGGCCATCCCCTGCACCGCCTACGACTTGTTCCGCAGCATCTCCCTCTCCTTCTCTAACTATCCTTTCAGAATCTCCCTTATCTCTGTCAATTATTTGTTAGCGGAGGCAGAATTATTGAACATCACCTTCAGCACTGGTACTCTCGGCTGATTGGCTAACTCTCGTTGTTTTTTCTATAGGAGACGCTGCTGAATGAGTTCAGCTAACTTAGATTTGCTCATGATTAAATTTATTATCTCATAACAGATAGTCAAAGCTTCCCACCTGGTCTGCTTGCTTTGGCTGGTAGGGTGGGTAGATGGTAAGCACCTATTCGTGCTGCTCCTCGTACTTTATTTACTTCAGTGGGCGTACTCTCTTTGATGTCGTCACACTCAATGCTCTTGCCTAGTCTCTGAGGTTTTGAGCTTCGGTTAGGAGGTTTATGTGGATAAGGTACTGAATCAGTTACTTGCTTTATTCTGAATAGTAACACTCTGTACTTATGAGATTGTGAGCCTTTTAGGAAGTTTATTGCAGAAGGGCTACTAAATAGTCTTCCTCCAGAGGGGATCCTTCCTTAACATTCCTGCTGAGGATACCCTTGACCTTCTGCTTTTTCTTCTTCATACCTGTGGTAGTCGAAACTGTGTAATTGCTCTGACTGGCGTTGCTGGCCGAGTATTAACTATACATTTCGTCTGCCTCCCTAGTTACAATAGAGATAGTGCCGACTGCTCTCTTGTCTTTCTGTACTGTTAGCAACCTCGAATGCTTCTATAAGTAAGTTCTTTTGAGCTGAACCAGTTAATTAAACTTTAGACTATATGCCAGCTTACTAGCCTACGCCAGTTATTTGTTGATGAAATCAGGATGGAGATTTTTGAGCAGGATGGACGCCTTTTTGAAGTAGTCATTTTTAACTGCTGTTTTGGCAGCCATTTGGAAGTCCCCGGAGTACTGGTATGCCCTAAGCAGTTCTTTAGTATCGTGGCTCTAATCTATTAATCTGGGGATTAATTTCTCCATTGTTTTCTTAATTTAGTTCTGAGGAGTGTTCATCGCCTACAGCAGCTACTTCGCTTTCTTCACTCTGAGTTTCTCGATGGCTAAGTTTAAAGCCTTATCCAACATTCGACTAGACTCATAGATGGTTATGGCCTCCATTATCTCCTACTTTCCCACCAGGTACTCTGCCATCAGTCTACGCACCTCATTCACACACTACTTATCGTTGGCAAATATTTATATCCCTTTCTTGAATATATGGTGCTACTTTATAAGGGCAATAGCCTTCTGTTTCTGTTATGGGGAGCCCTGCGATAGCTCGGAAACTGCCTGGTCATACTTCTTAAGGTCTAGGCATATTTTGGTTCTTCTGTCTACCTCCTATGGAATAGCCCTTAACTATTCCAAATAGGGCACATATTATTTAGGGTCCTTCTGGGTGAACTGTGCTGCCATCGAAACCAACTCCAGGTCGAAAGTTAGTAGGGCGACCTGATAAATTACTTCTGGGTCTGCCAGCCAACACACATATTCCAATATCTATTTTGAGTGCAACTTCTTCTTTCCACTCTTGGCTTGTAAATGAGGAGCCACCTTAGTTTACACATCCTCCTTTCTATTCTCTTTAATTTATCTGAGGACACCCGCTAGATCTCCTCTCTTGGCCTCGCAAGTATAAATAGACAGGATATACTTATCTTTATCGATACTCCTTAGTGCTTTAGACACATTCTAACACACAGTCTTTATCTTGGTGTTGTCTAGAGCTGCAAAGTACTCATCAATCTGCTCTATTTACTTGGGGAACGCACAGTACTTCACCTAATCAGACATCCCCTCCTTTAAGCTAGCGATAAACAGATTGATGTAGTCTGTCTTGCCGATGTTTGAGAGTACCTTCTAAGAGTTTAGGAAGAACTGCTTAGGGTTGAGGTCGAACAGTAGATTAAGGTCCAGTTTGTGAGTCCTGGCTAGTTGAAGGGCTTTGCTGTAGTCGAAATTACCCAGGCATTACCTAACAGTAGCGATTGTGATAATTTTTGGAAATATCGTCTAAAGGTTACCACGAGGCAACTGCATCACCACTCTACCCTGGGTGCAGCATATTATCTTTGATCCTCGTTAAATATTTCTAAGGTTGAGGGATTTAGATTAGTCGGTAGGAAGCTTCTTAATGAGGTCTGCACTTGGCTCTAGCAGCCATGTACTGATTTATAAGTTGAATACATACAGCTTTTGGTACATGCCAGTAGAGTTGTTGGTGAATAGCAAAAACACTCCATACAAGGCGTATGAAGTGCACTATTAAGAAATGGCCTCTCCGTTGATAGTGAGCCTACCATTATTCAAATTAAACACTAGCTTCTTACCATCGACCTCAATTTACTTCTAGAGGTTGGATATGTACTCCTCTAATTTATTCCCATTCTCATCGAACATTTGCCCACCTGTGCAGTATCTAAGCGGCTTTACGCTGACAAGACGAACATCCCAGTATCTATTGGTTTTAAGGGAGTTGAGCGACTCATGCAAAGTTTTATTAAGTTTGAAGTCATAAACACTGATGGCTGTCTAAGTGATGATAAGGACATGGTTGTAATGGTTGGATGCTGCAATGATGGGTTATTTGAACTCCACCTTAAGCTGGGACATAGGAGGAGGAATAACAGCCTTACTAAAATCAGTCAGATGCAGCATCCTTCCATCAATATTGAAATGCAGTCTGGTTGGATCAGCTGATTCCTCCTTAGCTGACTTCCACTCAGCTGCCGAATACTGTATATCTACCTATATGGATTAGAGTCCCTCCTCTCCTACAATAAGAAGATGGTTGGTTCTGTTCTTACTAACTGTAACCTTGTCATTAGGGGTGAGGGAGACGAAGGTCTTCAAATACCAGTGATAGTTGGCTCGGTGGTACAATAGTATCCTGCGTTTCTATTACCATAATGTGTCTACATACAGTATTTAGGAGTCAATACTCCACAATAATTGGGTGACATTTTCAGCTTACCTGGGGAGAGTAAATTCTAGATGTCGAAGTCCATTCTTCTCCCAGAATATTACTCTCTTACATCCATCACTACCTCTATTATCGTACCCTGCTATTATCCCTCCTACCGGAATCCATGCTACTAGCTCTCCCATACCTTTAACCGGATTATCGCTCACCGACTGCACCAACCCTTTCTCATCAATATCACTCTTCGCCGCACTCTTAAACACATTCAGATTGGTATCCCTTACAAGGCACTTTCTTCCCTTCGGTAGGTTGTAGTTGATGCAGAAGAACTTCCCATCATTCTTCCAACTTATATGGCACTGCTAGGCAGTCCCAGCTGCACCCTGGTCATCCAATGGAATTTAGTTGACGAGATCGAGTTCATCGTTAAGCTTGATAAGTGTGTTGTTTTTGGTAACCAGTATCAGGTGCTACTGGGAGGGACTCCAACTCGCACAGGCTATCCCATCCTGGTTCTATACCATAGCTTAGCATCCCTCTGTCTAGCTCACCTTCCAAATAGATCCTTGGGTGGTTGTAACACAAAGCCAACTCTTATCCACCAGGTAGGTGATGTTGATAACATCCAACCCTTTAAGTTAGGCAATGTTGACAGTTTTTATTATTGCCATTGTTGGTGTAGTCTGGATAATGTACAGTTAGGTCTAATCTATGATGTATAGATAACCCGTAAGTTCGTTAAGATGGATGGCTCTGAGAATGGAAGGCTTGAAGGGAAGGCTGCGATAGTTGGTGAATACTAGATTCTACATAAAAGAATTATACAAATCAATTCGTCATTTTGGTGAAGTAGATAGGCAGGCATTCTGAGTAAACGGTGGGGTACTTAGAATATAGTAAACATCTCGGAGCTGCTGTTTATTTAGTGATAGAAGTGTAACATCATCAGGCGCTCGTCCATGTGAGGTAGCTTCAGCGATTTTATTAGTCTGCCCAGGAGTGTGCGTTTGTCGATGTAACGATCTAAATCAAAATAGACTCACCCTCAAGCTAGTATTAGTATTCGAATGACGTAACAATCTTGTAGATTTGTAACACTTGCAGACTAGGAGCAATTATGCAGCTCAATCGAACGATGTTACAGGTAGTCTGTTTGAATTCGTCGGCCAGATCATTGAGGTGTTCTGCTGAAGGGAAACTACCCTTCGAATTGAACAAGTCTCCATAGATCTTTTCGTAAAGGAACTCTTCAATGACAGTGCGACAACATGGTAGGATATCATTGAGTTGTTTCCTTGAACAGTTGAACCCATTTAGCATATCGCTCGATATCTCATCTTTCATTTATTCTATCCATTCGATATCTCTCTTCTGCATGCGGTTTCCTGCTAGAGGCTTGACCATATCAATAAACTCCATTATTTTGTGACCGATGGAGTACTTCTCTTCCAGAAGCATCTTTCCGAACATGTACCTGGAGGTTTCAATCAATGAATAGATGTCTTCTAGATCTTCCACGTCCTCCACCTCATGCAATTATTATGGTATCAGCTGCTGCTGCTTTAACTCGAACATCTGTAGTAGTTAGTGGGCTCTCTACATACTCTTGGCTGAAGCCTATTTTAATATTCTGGTTACTTCACTCAGCCCCTACACTACAACTAACCTGACTTTGCGGTATTAGTCAGTTGTTACGTAGCATCGCAGCATGGGAAGACTAAACCCAGGCCACAGACACCTAAACACCCTTCTGATTCTACTACCCAGAGATCGATCCGCCAGTAGTAGCTCCTCCCTGAAGCTATTAATAGCTCCATAATCACTACATAGTCTGCTGCTTACAGAGCCTGAGCGCACACCTTTATCCTATTAAGTATTTAATCGGAAGTGAAGTGTATGTTGACTTATTTGGTAAGTTGGAATTTAGTTTCACCAAAGCCCACCAGTCTTCATAGGGAAGGTGTTACGGTTTGGTCTCAGCACCCCTGCAGCTCATATCGATCTAGGGGTTGAGGTGCTTAGCTGACTCCTGTCGGTACTCGCTGTCGTTTATCTCAAAACTTCCTGTACTCATTTATTACACTAATATTATGCACAAAGTCATACCCGTTAAAAGTTTAAATTAAATATGAGAGTTAGTCAGAGGAAACCCAGCTCAAGAGCCTCCAACAAGGAGAACAAACCGAAGGATCAGAACAATTCTAAGCTGAACCATTGCAAAATAGATATGGCAAAGGAGACTTTAGGGAATAGTACTCAGTCCCACAACAAGATGTTCGAAAGCAAAAATCTAACTCCTGCAAACAACTCGCAAAAGCAGTCTCTGTAGAAGCTGCATATTGATGGGTTTCTGTCAGCCCTAAATAAAAACACTAACACCCAAGTACTATCGAAATCAACCATCAAAATACCTGTCAATAAGTTTAGGGATATTTCTTTTCCTGCTTCGACTAAGAACAGGGATTCCAGTCTTAAAAGTACTACGTTCAAAGGTCGATAGCCTACTTCGAAGATGTCCTTCAGTTCAATATTTAACAATCTACTTTTACAGTCAGCCAGGTTACCCTACTAGGATATGCAACGTCACATCAACGCCTATCTGGTTGACAACTAAACGCAGCTACATGGGCAGGATAAATAAGCGATAGGAGTTTTGAGGCTAGTCTTCTCTAAGATCTTCGAAAAACAGCTGGAGTATAATCTAGGTTTGGAAGACAAATTGTAGGAATCTGAACAGATCTGTTCTTTAGTGAAGGATGAGCTTAAACGTAAGAGTAGGGAGCTAGCCTGGCTGAAGTAGCAGGTGACAGCAACAAATAGCCTCAAAGGGACGCTAGTAAACCACGACGACAGTAGTATTTCGGAGTGCAGCAACGTAACTGACAGTTCAATAAATTCGTACATCGCCCAACCAGGAAAAATCTAACCATGCAAAACTATCAACGATGAGCTCAAATCAAAATTAAGACTTAATTTTTGTAAAATTCAGGAGTACAAGCAGAGCGAATAGCATATTCAGAATCTGTCAGGGTGATTTAGAAATGCATAATTAAACGTGACAATATAATCAATTTATTTATGGAGGAGGTTAAATATGAGAGAACTAACTCTCTTCAGAGCCAGGGAGAGACTTAAAGACTGGAGTTCTTCTTCAGCTGTAGAAATCTCGATGATGTCGATACAGTCACAGTCACTGATCCTTTCTTGGTAGTTAAAATGAAGGAGAGTGACAAGCCAGAACGAATTATTCTCAAAACTAAGACAGTTATGAACAACCTTAACCCAGATTTCTACTAAACCGCTATCGTGGTTTACTAGTTTGAAGGTACAAAGAGGTTTACTTAGTAAGGCAAATGCTGGCATTTTAAGTTTACCATTAGGCTAGCCCTCCATTGCTGGTGGGGAGGGCCGAAGCATCGGTGGGTGAGGTATTCGGGAAGAAGGACAAGTGTTTGATCAGACCCGTAGTCAATCGGAAGGGGAAGTAATCAGGAAAAATAGTTGTTAGGGTGTAGGTAGTCTCAAAAACCAACATGAAGATACTGGAGTTTGATATGTCTGCTCTACGGCTGCCCGAAATGAAGGTGTTCTACATATTCGGAGATAACACACCTTTTTTTAGACTGATGAAGAAAAAGAACAGCGAGAATTTCTTAGTCTACTAGAGTGAATTTGTACAAAGTTCCAGAAATCCCAAATTTAAGACCGTAAAGATTAGCGAGAGAAAGTTGTGCGATAATAATGACGACGCTACCATCCAGTGCCAGTTTTTTAACTACAGCTCCAGAGGAAATCACGATCTTATGGGTGAGTTTTTCTTCAAGCTCAATGAACTTCAATAGTCTAATACTTTCGAGCTAAGTAAGAGGGGATCGAGAGTAGGGCACTGTCAAGTCATTTTTAGTAACGTGAGGCGCTACAGAAAATACGACTTCAGTGAGTATATTGATGCTGGTTTGGAGATGCAACTTATCTCCTGCATAGATTTCACAGGTAGTAACGGAGTACCCACCAGACAGCAGAGTCTACATTACATTGGAACCCCCAACCGAACAGCCTACGAAGAAGCACTAAAACCAATAAGCTAAATTCTGTTGGACTATGATACTGACAAACTTGTACCTTTGTTTGGGTTTGGAGCCAAGGTCAAGATGCCTAGCTTTAACACTCAGGGAGCCGTCCATCATTGCTTCCCCCTTAACGGAATCACCCATAGACCTTAAGTCTGCCAACTCGAAGGAATTATGAGAACGTATAGGGACTGTATCAAGTTCCTTGAGTTTGGAGGTACATCTATGTTTATTTAGGCCCGACTTTATTCACTCCTCTACTGAGAGAATGTATGTAAAAGGCAAAAAATCTTAAATAACAAGGTACCCAGTACATGATAGTGATGATCATGACTGATGGATAAATACATGATATGCAGGATACTTTCCACTAGCTAGTGCAATGTTCCCGCTTGCCCCTTAGTGTAATAATTATTGGGATTGGCAACGGAGATTTCAAAGCTATGTAGGCACTAGATGACGACGATATGCAAATGACTGATAAGAATGGGAAGAGAACTTAAAGGGATTTGGTACAGTTTGTACCTTTTAGAGACTACAGTAATGACGGAGTAGCTCTAGCACGGGCAGTACTGTAAGAACTACCTCGTCAAGTTGTCTAATACCACGAACTATGCGGTCTGAACCCAGAATTCGTTACAAAAAATCTACCGAAGACAGACATTAACATCCAGAAGCTAATGTTTGTATGATTTCGTTGCATCAATAATTTTCTCATCCTTATCATTTAGGTTAAATCTCATGACTCCAGAGTTATATTATCTTATTTATGGTTATATTTTTGAGTGGTTGTGACCTTATTAGTTATTTATTTAATTATAGTGTTAGAGTTTTAAGATGAACAGCAAGTTTAAAATCTCAAACAGACAAATCTAGTGCCAAAAAACGGTGGCTGGTATCCGACTAGGAACGCAGTCAACACTAAAAATGTCAGAATCGTAAGAATAGGAGCAGTTAGTTGGCGACTACTCGTTCTAAACACAGTATAAGTGCAAAAAGCATAAGGTTCGGATGCTTGAGAAAGAGGTCGAGCAGCTCAAGCGATAACTGTTCTTGAACGAGATGGCTCGAGCCGAGGAGATTAAAGATATCAAAGAAGGGATGGAGCGACTAGGCGAGTAGTTAGCGAGGTAGCGGCAGAAGTCATTGTAGATTTATAAGACAAACAAGGCTTTAGAGTTGTAAAACTAAAGATTAGCCTGCCTACTGGCGAAGATGGCAAAGGGCGATAACAAAGTACAAGTATTACCTTCCGAAAATTTGTAAAAACGGAAACTGAATTCGCCTATTACTAAAAGTCAGTTCAAGTAGCAGCCTTATCCAAGCTACTTTTCTAAACGAAATGTTGCGGAAGAAAACTAATACCATACTCCGCGACAAAGACAAGGTTATGAAGATGCTTTTGAGACTGATAAATAGGGATTGTACACTGACAGGCCTTGTTTAAAGTCGAGTGTGGAGTCAATAAAGAGTATGGAGTTGAAAAAAAGGATTTAAGTGCTTGATAAGTCTATTAAAAACAGCAGATAGAAGTTGACCAAATCTCGAAGCAAACGACTGTACACTGATATATATGACGACTGAGTAATATTCAGCAATCAGATATGAAAATGCGTTAGTGGAGTAGACAACCTTAGATAGTCTTCAGTTTCGATCAGGGCAACCTCAAGAAGTCGGGACACATTTACATCTTGAAAAAAAAACACATACCCAAAAGAATTATCACTGCTTTCTGCTTTTATGAGCTTATAATCGATATAAGCAATAAGATGAGTGACTCGTTCGGAAAAATAAAGGATTTAAACAGTATGTAAAACTACCCATCTCTGGACATTTGCTTATTTAACAATGACAAGCGTAAATGTTCAAAAGGTATGTTATTTGGTTACTTAAGTTCGAGTATAATATTTGATTATGGGCTGATACATACATAATATTTGATTATTAGTTTCAATTTACAGTTCTATTTTTGAAACCCTCTATAGAAAAAGGTACCGGACAAAAAAACCGACTAAATTGTGAGGAAACCACAGATTAAAAAATCAAATCTACTTGGTTTAAAAATTCTGAGGCAAAACCTCAAACTGTTATCTCATTAACTCCATGAATTTGGCTCTAGCTGGTTTGATATAGCTAATCTTTTTTCTGAGCACTTATGCCACTAGCCGTTATTTGACTCCCAGCTTTGATTTACTGCACGGTGCGAAACCACTCAGTTTCATATTACGCTGATTCTTTTTAAATGTTTTACCAGTCAGAATTACCCTCTTTGTTTTCAGAGAGTTGTTTCTTCTGCGAAAGCTATTTGATTAAGAACATTTTTCGAATACTGAACTCAGGGTACTCTCAAGCATCTGGAAGGCCAGCATCAGAATCATGAGGATACAGGAACATGTAGAGAAGAGCTCATCCAGATTGGAATCTGTGTTGTAACGCACAATAACCTCGGCTATGAGTAGTACCGACAACATCATTCTTAAGAGAATTTAAATGATCTTGAGAGTCAACACTGTTTTTAGTGTAAAACAATGCCCGTAAAATACCACTATTCCTAGCATTAGTACATTAACAAGTAGAATGCATACAAGTTGAGTGAGCGGCTAGTCAATGTAAGCATGCAGAAATCCCACAACCACTCTAGAAAATGTCAAGATTGACATTACAAAGAAACTAATGTATATATTGTTGTCCATGATTTCGAGGCGAGGACGACAGGGATTAATATACCAGCAGTAGGTCATCGGATACACCACAATCCCACATATACACAGGAATAGAGTCAGGATGGATAGCTGTGCACTGGCAAAGGAACTGGTGGATCTGAAGGGCATCTGAGCAATCTGAGCGAAACAGTAAAAAGATAAGTAGGGTACATATTATGTGACCAATGAGTGGTAAAGATTGATTCTGAAGGTGAAAGGGGCGAACATCCTCTCAACGACAGTTCCTGTTTTAAAGAATTGGTGGAAGTACCCTGCTAGTAAAAATACTAGAGAGTAGATGGGTACTGAGATAAGCCAATACTCATTAGTATTGTTTAGGAAGAATGGACCCTATTGATTCTTCGCAAACCTCTCTTTGATAGTCACATTGGTATTCCTTACTTATAATTAGGAGCATACTGTCTACACGAGTGCAATCCCACTCTTTATATCCTGAAGACTCAATTTACTGGCAGTTAGGTTAGACAGAAGTGTGACAATCAGACGAAATCCAGAGTCGTACTCGAAGTTATGGAAGTTATAGTAACTGTACTACTCAATCATGAGGACGATTGGGGAGATCCTGAAGAATATCCCAATGTTAGGAATAGAAACCACACGCTCTACTGCTTTGTACATGGGATTGCGCGCTAATTTTTGGTTCCAAGTTTACTGTTAAATTTAAATAGGAGGTAGGAACGATGAGGTTATGTTGTAGGCCATCCATCGATAGGTTGCCCTTCCTGTGTAGAATCTAACACTCGTCTGAAAGCCAACGAGAGAATAGGAGGTGAAAATAGGGATCTTTGCGACTAGGTAGCCAAAGAACTGAAATAGTTCGAAGTTAAAATTGAGAATGGGGATGACTGCATAGAAAACATACACACTCCGAGTATTGTTGGGAGCTACTATTGTTTAGTTGAATAATTAGTACTTAACGTTTCCGATATTTACGTCCTACATGTAAGTACCAGGTTTAACAGAGTTGAGATAGTAGGGACACACCAAATACACTGAGTTGGGGCTGTTGTCTGTGGGTCGACCGAAAGTTTTGGTTGAATAGTTGTAGTCGTCCCTTAGGAATCCCGATATGCAGATAGCGGACTGAGTTTGGGTACAGTAGAGTGTTTAGGAATAAATCATACTCATTTACAACTTGATCCTGGCTGCAGAGTTCGCTGGCAGGTTATACTTAGCTGCCGAGTACTCAGTCTGGTTACAGTAGCCATAGTTTAAGTAGTGTATTGCCTAAATAGATGACTAATTACATTGAGCCTCTCCTCCGTCATAAAGAAGAAGTCAGAGACAGCTCCAACGGGTAAGTTAGTCGAATTATTGTTGAAGGTAAGGTTGCTGTAGTCTGAACTCGATATATTAAAGTTCAAGTAGTGATTCCCGATGAAGTCCCCAGTAGAAAGTTCAAAGCTTTTGGTGGTAGTCGTCACTATTCGATTTAGATCGAGAGAATGTGAGAAATTGACGGTGCCAGCTCCACTGAGGTACATCTACAATCTCATAGTTGTAAGGTAGGAGATGGGACGGATTAGCCCGAATTTGATGCCAGTTTAGTGGACTGCTTCCACATCAAGGACCAATTTACTAATTAGTGGTTCTATAGTGAGGCAGAAGTTCCTTCGATCCCAGCTGTGCCACGAGAAGACTAGTCCCCCAACAGGCTCCATAAACAGTATGGGTGCAAGACAGGGAAAAAGACCCTCTTCTGAAGCTATCACGATGTTAAGTGTTAGGAGTCCTTTGAGAATGTCTTGGTATTCCAGATGTAGAAAAACTTTGAAGTTGTTAGAAGAAGCATCTATAATAACAATTTAAAGTACCCAGCTATTTGTTAATATTAAACTCGATTCTTTTGAAGTAGTGGTTATCTACGCGACAAGGTAGGTTGGAAATCAGTTCTACGGTGGGTATTCCCTGGGTTATGCGTAAATTACATAATATCGGCCTAAATTGAGTGGTGTATTTGAATAGTTAAAGTCCAAGTCAATTTCACTTTGGTTAGATACAGATACGATTTGGTAGGGGTTAGTGGATTGAATGCTAGGTGGAGGGAACACCACCATATTGTTAACAATGAAGTTGGAAAGGGTGACTGAGCTATTGAGTTGGGTTATTGAAGTAGCAGAACCTTCGATAACGGACAGGGTTAGACAAAGAAGAAGACATTTGAGGGTTTTGCTAAATAACATCAAGAAGATCATTATTGGAAGAATATTATTTATAGAATTTTGGAGAACAAGCATCATTTATAATCGGGTCAGATAGGAATATAAGCACGAGGGAGGGGGTTACTCGGTTCGTGGGAATCAAGATCTCCTTCAAGTTATTAAGCATTAATTTACTTATTGCCATAGATCAGTTTGTTGCCATGAGGGATTGACAAAATGTCTACGATATAGACTGATCCAAGGACATCACAACGAATGGCAAATAAGGTTTTTCTAGCAGCTAACATCAGAGGTAAAAACTAAGGAAATATTGTCTTCTATTAGTTGCTTCTGCTAACTAATTACACCAATAGTTCTTCAAACCTTCCAAAATCAACAAACAGACATTTATTAAAACCAATGTTCAGCATCTGCTCTAACGAGCCCAAAATCCATAATATTATTGTATGTAGAGTATCATCCTGTAAAGAAGCAGGTAATTATTAAACTATGAGCTACATTTTTACCAATGGGAACATTTATACGGTGAACCCTAACCAACCCCGCGCAAGTGCGATGGCAATTGCGAATGATCGAATTGTGGCTATTGGCAGCGATGCCGAAATAAAGGCAATTCATTTGCCCAATGCCCAACATATTGATCT
>JAOXNN020209080.1:0-19169 GCA_028571205.2 Hydropsyche betteni | reverse complement strand
GATATTCAGCTCAACCCCAGTCCAAACCTAATTATAAATGGGTTTTATGTTGGTTAGCCCTGGTGAGAGTATAGCGAGAAGAGTGTTAATTACTTTGGATTAATAATCAACAATATGTAATACAACTAATAGTAAGAACTGCAACAGCTTTAACAAGAGTAGCAGCCAATAGAGATGGAAGATGAGGAAGAACAACTGAGAAAGTTCGAATAATATCGTGAAGCTTCAAGGAAGAAAGGTGTGTGCTATCTTTCTAGAATTCCACCATATATGACACCCAACTATATCCGAAGACTATTGAAGGAATTTGATGTGGAACGCATCTTCCTCAAGCAAGAAGATAACTCTATTAGAAAGCACCGCAAAAGGTCAGGAGGAAATAAAAGGTTGTGCTATACTGAAGGATGGGTGGAATTTGCAGACAAAAGAGTAGCCAAGATGGCGGCGGGTGCACTTAACTGTCAGAAGATGGGTACGTTTTAGATTTATGCAGTAAACAAGAAAGGCTCGTTCTATAGTGAAGACCTGTGGTGCATAAAGTATCTACCGAAGTTCAAATGGGAGAACCTAACTACCAAATTGGCCTACGACTAACGGATGAAGAAGGAGCGTTTGAAGCTGGAGCTGAGGCAGGACGCTAAGCAATAATAGTTCTACAACTAGAAGTCGTAGCAGAGCAAGGCTATAAATAGGGTAATAAGATCAAAGCAAATAAGAGGAAAAAGAATCAAATAGCCTAACGTAAAAAGGACGTTTGCCCAGTAAGAGCTTCTCCCAGAGGACAACTTATGATATAAGTACGTTTAGGTGTAGAGAGTGATGTTGTAATAATATAATCGATATCGAATAATACAATATGAGGTTTGGACAACTAATTTAAAGATTAGCCATACCGTAGTGGCGTGCCTGTTACATTAATTACAGGTTGATGAAAGCTCTGATTGGCATCATTCTCTCCATCAACAACATCAAGTAACTCAAATAGCTGAGCAACCACCCCGATTCAGAGCCGTAAGACCTCACCGAGTAGATGGTTTAGACTTCCAAAGAGCTGAGAGATATTTCTCAGAAATGTAACCAATTGTTCTTCGTTTTGCACAGGGAGTAAATGGAAGTGACATTTTTGTTTTTCCAGTTGAAGCTTATCGAGCTAACGGACAAATTAAGCGACTTTGAGAAGTACAAATTCGTTGAGCGGGGCAATTAGCAGTACCTGTTTATGTTGCAATCACTTTATATCGAGTCCAGCTATGTTAAAAATCTTTATCAGATAAATTTGGAAGGAGAAAGGAAAATATTGAAAAAACACAAGAAAATCGTCAAGGAACTCGATCTACCCGTACCCGAAAGCCGAGCTGACAAAATTCTCAGGCTAAAACCTGCTGCTATCTAGTTGAGCGATTCAATCGAAAACCTCTACATCAGCAAATCTAACTTTGCTCAAAAATAGGCTAGGCAGCACATAAGAGAGTTAGTCCAAGAACCAGAGTAGCATCCTGCTAATTCTTTTTTCTTTGGAGTAGGCATAGGAATAGGTCTGTCCATAATTGTAGTCATAATAGCTCTTCAAGCACTGACAATAGCCAATATCTAGTCAGATCCCATATTTCTAAGAGATTTTCCTGTATGGCGTGGGTTAAGTCTGTTTATTATTTACATGTGGGTACTAGCTGCCAATGTTTACATGTTCTAACGACATTTCGTAAATTACAAGCTTATTTTCAAATTCCATGACTATCACGCATCAACATCAATGGAAGCCTTCTATCGGGCATCAATATTTTCTGCTGTCTACCTGGTATTCTTTCTTTTGTATGTGTTACAAAGAATATACGATAGAGATTTCTTCCCAGGTGGGAGGATCTACTTAGGGCTGATAGTCTGGATTATGCTGGTAGTTTACACAATATGCCCAGTCAAAATATTCAACTGGAAAGGGAGATGGTATATGTGGAAGTTGATCTTCTTTAGCATCATTGCTCCCTTCTATGGAGTAGACTTCCCTGTCATATGGATGACAGACCAATTCATCAGCCTTATCAACCCACTCCGTGACTTCTCTTACACTATATGTTACTATACACAATTGGATCTCACTAAATCTGATTCAAAAGAATGTTCAGGAAGTATTCAAGTAGTGTTTATTGCTGGAGCCATTGCCTTGATAATGAGAATTATGCAGTGTTTAAAACTCGGATACGATAATAAAGTCTACTTTAAGGCTCCTGCTTTCCCAAATACTGTAAAGTATTTCTCTAGTCTCCTGACTCTGCTCTTCTCATACATGTACACTGCAAGCTAGCCTAGGATATTTGCAGCCTGGGTGGCTTTCGCAGTTATCTCAACTCTACTTTCGTTCTATTGGGATATAGCGATGGACTGGGGTCTCCTTGTAAAGGGAAGTAAGCATACCCTTCTCAGAGACTAATTATGTTATGGCTCTCCCAAGGTATATTACTGTATTGCAGCGATTAATCTCATATTCCGTATGAGTTGGGTGTTCACTCTTTCACCTAATATTGTTAGATCATTTGGCATTCAACCTGTGCTGTTCAATCTACTGACAGGAACCCTAGAGATAGTAAGGCGAGGAGTATGGAACCTTCTGAGAGTGGAGAAGTAGCACCTAACTAACTGCAAGAGTTTTACAGCTATTGCGAAGATCGACCCCAAGTAAATACTAGCTCAGGCACCAGTTGGATTTGAAAATGTTGAGTCAACAATTAACTAAACTCGGAACACAGCCCTCGCTGAATCACTGAGATAGCGAGTTGAGAAGAAAAAGAAGCTTTGGAATGATACAGAGAAGCAAATAAAAGAGTTTAAACAGATAATAAAGAAAAAATAGCAGAGTTTGAAGAAGTAGCAACCTTGATCATCTAATCGTTTAATTTGTATTTATATAACTGATATGGAGAAAACCTTCACTAGTAGCAAAGACGTATTCAGGCAGTCCAACCAAAATCCAGTATTATCTGTCCACTCTCAACTATTAGCCACTGCCGGTGAGTTTCAGCCGTTGGCTCACCAAGTGATCTAGATGTTTGAATCGGAGTACACAGCCAATCTGCCGGATAGGAAGGCCAACAGTATTATCAGTTACTGCAAGCAGAGACCCAACGGATTTTACTACGAGGAAGTAGAGGACCTTACCAAGATACTCAAGTACGCTGAAAAGGATCTCCTTTAGAAATAGGTGACTGAGATGATCGCTGCCATCCAGAGTATTTTATAGGTATGGAACAACTCAGCTCAAGTGTTCTTCAATAAACACAAGAGTAGCGATGAATTGAAATACCTGCCACTAGTTCCTGATTTTCTGAATGCTCTACAGCCATTACTAAATTACGAGAAGCACACGAAGAGCACAGAGTTACCCTTGGAGGAGCTACGTCTGTCTGTGTTGGTATTTTTGAATAGGTTCGCCTATGAGGGTATTTCTGAAATAGAGAAGGCGGAGGAATCTTTCGAGAACACTAAGAACCAGGGGTACTAAATGTCACCTCAGTAAAAGTTGACTTAAAATGGCACTAAAAATCTAGAGGCACTATTTAAGTCTGCATTGATAGACCCTTTGATTGATCTTCTGGACAGGTACAAAGTCAATGCTGAGTATCTTTACTACTTGATTGAAACCTTCTCTAACATGATAAAATACAAGAAGCTATCTGAGCATCTGTGTGCAAAGAATATCCTTAGAGTCATTATTGATGTAGTGTTCCTGTGTGAGGACTTTAGAAGCTACATTGTCAAGCTATGCTTTGTGATTATATGGAATGCTATTGAAGGGGTAGGTGTAGAGGCAGTGAGAGTATTCGTTGACGGTTAAGTCATCTACTACTTAAAGAACCTATTCAAAGCAATCATGGCTGAAGGCTACAAACTGGAGGACAAGTGTCTAAGGAACTAGCTGCTGATACTAGTAAACTATCTGTTAGCTATACCAGAGTCCCTGCCATTCTTCTTATAGAAACGCACTCAAGGGTAGTAGGAGTAATACAGCTTCTTCTAAACTCTAGTAAGCTGTGCCAGTATCGACGAGTAGACATTCTACGATACTCGCATTCGAATGGGAGATAAGAAAGCGTAGTTCGGCACCAATATCGAAGATCTGTAGTTTAAGAAACTCATCTGGAGTGGAGTTCTTACTGCTATCCAATCGAATAATTAGCATGTTATTAGTGTCATACAGAGAGTTCATTTCATAAAGTACCTGCTGTTGTATATTGACCCTATGAGTAATAGCTATGCAGTTAATAGGTGGAGTGCGCCCCAGCTACGGTAGATTCAACTCCACTGTTTGGGTGTGTTGGCTAATATCATCCTCTATATGAAGGATGACTTTGAAGAGAAGAAGGGAATATCATGCTTGACGAAATTTCTAGCAAATACAACTGATGCTTAGAGGAGGTAGAAATGTCTGAAGGCTTTCAATAATGCCAGTTTATTTGAGGAGGCTTACAAACTAAAGATTACTGATGAAGGTGTGATGGACCATCTCATTTAGTTTCTGCAGCAGGGAGACGATTCCTCCCTGTAGATAAAATAGAGCTGCTTTTCAATAATAGCTAACCTATGTAGGGACTGCAAGAAGAACAAGAAGTTGTTTAGGGAGAAAGGCGGAATAGATATCGTTATCAGCCATCTTAAAGATCCAAACGTTGCTACTTCGGGCAGATACGCCTTACTCGCCCTGAGTATTTTGAACTGTCTGTGGAATGCAATACTCGGAAGCAGGAAGAGTTAGTCACTGTTTTTAGACTCTGAGGGTCTTTATGTAATATTGGAGTTTCTGGAGGATTGTGACTACCTACATAAAAAGATGGCCCTGAGTTGCCTATCTTATCTGATAGAGAACCAGAAAGCTGTAGCTTCCTTTGAGATTTGGAACAGTGGGAAGACTATGATAAACGCTACTCAACTGCTAATAGCTATCTATGAAAAGGAGGACGAGAGGTTTGGAGTGAAGTATTAGAATGGAGTGGTTAAGAACAAACTGAGACCATTGACTCCTCTGAACCCTTTAGAGCAGCAGTCTTCTCTAAACAGATCATTTAAATAGAAACCGGGGCTAGGAGAACTGAGTGAGGCAGGTACTGAAGCCTACCTATTGCGTAAGATTAAGTAGAAAATTAGCTAGTATGATTTAAGGGCGATTGTCTTTAGTATTCTGTACAGGACAGGCTTTTCGAAGCATGAACTACATGCGAGTGAACAGCAGAAGATCCAAGTAATCCAGATGTATCCCCACTTCAAGGTGGGAGAGATATGGACAGACATAAAGCAACAGCTTAAACAGGAGGTACCCATGATTTAACGTAGAAACTAAAGCCAACATCTGAGGATGAGCACTGGATGAACACATCTATAGAGGAGTTCGAGTAGGAGATATCAAACTGCATAAACACCCAGCTGATAATCAGCAGGAAGTTCCATAAGATCCAGTAGGAATAACTGACTAAGTTTTACCAGATAATAAAGAACAACAGGCAGACCAAATGATTAGTATTAGCTCTTATATACTAATATGTGAATATACTATTATTTTTTATGCAGGATACTGTGGAGATTGTCGGGAAGAAACCAATTGAGCTTACTCTCTAATAGAAGGCAGCTATGACGAAACCCCATCCAGGAATCAGATGCCCCTATAAGTAATGGCTGTATGTATCCCTAGTATTAAACTTAAACCTGGAGAGTAATATTTATGGTGTGCCTGTGGACTCTCCAAAACACAGCCATTCTGTGATGGCTCTCATGAGGGTACTAAATTTGAGCCCCTGCCCTTCGTAGCTAAGAATGTAACGATGGTAGCTATTTGTGGGTGTCGGAGGAACCAACCTAAAGCAGGTCCTTACTGTGATGGATCCCATAGTGATCCAAGTATATAATGGTGACACTCAATCTAAATAAACATATCATTGTTGGTAGTGTCTTAGCTGGACTATGTCTGTGTTCGCCCTGGCTGGAAGTTGGTTTTGAGGGGTTAAATACGCTCTCTTTACGGATTGCTTTTGAGTTGGTTACATTTTTTAAGGAGTAAGAAATCTGCTTGGGGTTTTAGTCTAACTACCATCACTGTTTTCGTATGGGTAATATCGAGAGGATGAGTTTGTGTCGTAATGAGAGCTTTTATTTGGAGAGTTCTCCCTAGAGTATGAGGAATAGTTGAGAGAATACTATTCCTCAGCTATTTTCTTCCAGGAATGTTGTGCTATGATGGTTACCATGCAGCAGGTAGAGAACATGAGCCCGAAGGCACAGATTCCAGCAAAGATAAAGAGGCTGTAAATAGTATTAAATGTTTTAACACATAGCTGATCCTTCAGAATAAGAAATCTCTCAGTTATGGGCTTGCAATTCAGACCAGCTAGAAGCCCAGTATCCTAATTAGCTATTTTGTCGATTAAAGATCGGATATTGTTGGCGTTTGTGGTAAAGTTTTGTTTGAAGTCTCTGAAAATGCTTTAAATGTTATCGATATTTGGGAGAGCTCCCAGTCTGAATCGAGCTAACACCCCTCTAATGCCAGTTACGATATCAGTTCGAGGTTTGTGCCAATTAGTAAAAAGTTGGCCTATTACATGGGCCATCTGAGAACCACATGGACCTCCTCCGTATCTTCTAAATACGTCTGATTTGAGTTTGTTCACGTTGTCGTAGTTAATCATTACTTCAGATATTCCAATACAGCCATTTCGACATTTAGAAAAGTTTTTGCAGTGAATTACACGGGTGTTCTTGCACCCAACCATAATTAAACTTTTCGGATCGGTACTAGGCACCAGTCGGTCTCTCATGTAGTTACGATCGACACTGCATAGTCGTAAGTATTCTTGACGGGAGGCAAGTCTTCGGAACCAGGACCTAGTATTGGGTTCGTCAGTTAGATCGTTGATTTGCCCAAGATAGTAGCTTGTAATGACTTTTGTAGTCTGGTCGGCTGTAAAACTCAAGAATGAAGTATCTAGGCCTGAGATGAACTACGATATTTTAAGAACTTGGCTGATGAAGTTTAAGTTTCTCGTAAAAGTATGGGGAATTTAGTGACCCAAGATCTTCCCATCTCCATTACCGAAGCAAATGGAAACCTTACTAATAATTTACCCACTAACTCCAAATATCTTCAGTGTTTCTGGGTAATATGTATATTACTTTTTAGTTCTGCCTCATTAGTTAGGGCTTTATTAATAGGGTTGCAGATTCCATAGATAGATGGGATGGTTATTGAGTAGGCAATACAAGCGATAAACCCAACCAGACTCAAAAACCATAGTAGACAGCATGAGTATTGTAGAGCAGGTTTACAGCCTTCTCTTCCTGAGCAAAGGAATAAAAACATAGCCACTGCAGCAAAAGCGCTCAATATGCATATGAGGATAAAGACTAAGATGTACGCTAGTCGAACATATATAGTTTGAAGGTTAATTTTAATCAGTACCTGAATGACTTTCTACCGAATCTATTGAAGCTTATCCAAAAATAGTCTATTGAACTTCTGGACTGATTTGGCGAGGTTTTAGATGAGCAGTAATGCTAATTTTAAGGCTTTACTTCTTTGTTCGATGACTCGATCAAGAAGACTAATCATATTGGTAAACTGAAACAGAATTCCCGTCAAACTAAGCGTTTTGTTGGCAGATCCAAGCACATTATTAAATGATGAGGGGATTATGGCAGGAGCTTATAAGCAGGGAGTAGGGTTTCGGTACACTAAATCGAACGAACCATTAGGAACTTTCAGGTTTCCGAGATATTGTAAATCTTACTGCACTCTTCGAGCTCTACTATCAACAATTACTAAGTTTTTCATAAGATCCTTTGAGAAGTTGCCAACCATATGGCTGAAATTGCCCACGATCTTATTTGCCAGTTATTCAATCGTTCTAATACCTGTAAAAAATGTTGTCTGCTTCAAATTTGTTGCTCCGTTAAGCACCATGTTAGCCAGGCTTCCAGTAGCACACTCCATCATCTTGACGCTGTTCTCTATCTCCACAGTGTAGAAAACAGCGAATGCACTTGCAATAAAAACAATTGCAAGTAGAATCAGAAGGCAGACCAACGGAGCAAGTTTTTAGCATTGTGTAGATTATCTGGGATCTGAATAGTACTAGTGTGGAGGGCAGGCTTAAGGGCAGAGGCAGCATGTAGCACAGCAGGCAGCAAATAGTAAAAGCAGAACTAACCCTAATATAAAGGGACCGATGTAGAAGATAAGGCCTGGTTTGATGTAGGATAATATCTTGTTGATATCCTTATCGACGACAGCCTTCATAAGATATCTCACTTAGTGTATTCATACATATCGAAATCGACGTACTGGCTAACCACCGAGTATCTCTCGACTGCGGTGGCGTTTTCTGCAGCAGAGACTCCCTTAACGATATTAACTGGGCACTCGAATCCGGAGGCATTGATCCTGTGATTTCTAGATATGAGTATTTGTGATAGGTCTAAGATGGGCATTCTGCTTTAAGAAGTTGGAGAGCTCTATGCAATCACAAACAGGAATAGCAAGATGAACGAAACATTCTTTGTGATTTGCATATAAATCAATAAAATATTTGAGTTTATTAACTTACGCCAGTAGACAAGTCCACCATTATTTTACAAAACTAAAACCAACAGGAAAAAGTAATCACCTAAAATATAATGTTTACAGATAGGCCAGTAACTATGATTAAGCTACCAGATCGCCTAAAGACCTATAAACTTGTATTAGATCGTTTCGTATGTTTGTAGGTGAGTCTCAACTGTCATTCAAGGGTTATAAATTGTTGTGTTTTGAAAATATCTCATTCACTTAATTAAACATGCCCATTGAAATTTACAATCTCTCCGGAAACTTCACCATTGACACTGACGCCTTGGGAAAAATGGTAAGCCTTCACTAAATTAGGATCCATATCTTGAAATCAATATCGGAGGACCTATCAAGAAAACCACCGTTCAAAATGGGGCTGGCAAGACTCCGAAATGGCCTGATATTGTCTGCTTTCACTAGAAGGGAGCTCTGTTGACTATTGTTGTCAAAGACGACGATGTGGGAAAGGACGACCTCGTTGGGGAGGGAAAGTTTGACATCAGTCAGGCTTACAACAACCCAAACAAACCTGCCACATGTAAGAGTAAAGTCAACTTAGTTAATGTTAACACGTTCCTCCAGAACAAAGCAACCGGGTACGTAACACTGACATGCGTTTATAAGCCATGATGTGTATGGCAGTATACAGAATAGTAGAAACGTTATTTTACAAAGCATTTTAATTCTATGATATCTAATCAGTATGTGAGAGTAACTAACTATCCTGGTGAGTTGAGACTAATCATTGATTTTTAGGAGTAGCTAATGAGTTAAAACCAATACTGAATCCTTTTCAAGATGTTTGAGTCAAGTTAATTCGTCGAGTAATTGTACTGCCTAACCTTAAGTCTTTTTAATATTAAAACCAACTGGAGCAAACTAGGCAAATGTAGGTTTACGACAGCACAATTGAACTTTTACTCATGAATCGTTTCGCAATTATGATTCTTAAATGTAAATACAAAAAGTAACAAAGTTGAACAAGTTCGTTTGATTAAGCCAATATCACAACAACGAGAACATGCCAAAGATATTCGACTCGATTCTTGCACTTTTCGAGTATTGAAAAGAAGCAAGGTAATTATTTATAATTCTAAATCTGAACATATTAATCTAAATATGAGTTCTAAAAATCATTTTCTAAAACCAGCTCAAGAGAAGCAAGCATTACGAGAGCTGAGCACCTCAGATGATAACTCTAACTTACTGAAGGCTACCAAATCCGAACCTGTACTGACGATTTGTTAGATGCCTCCGTTTTCATCGATAGATAAGGTCATCACTGTAGGCTCAGGAGCCACTGAAACACTCGTTGACTATCAGAATGTCCCTCAGTGCAGGTGTTGTGAGCAGCTTACCTAGTTAACCAACATCTTGAAGGACGAGAACCTGAATTTGAAGAGGCAAAACTAGTTTTTGGTATAGTCATTTCGGGTGGAGACTAAAAAACTTAAAACTCGGTTAGTTCAGAGAGAGAATCAGATGCGAGAGCTCAGTGAGCAAATTATGCTGTTAGAGAAGTAGAATATTAAGATTAGGAGGGAGCTGAAATAAAACGTCAAAACTATTGGGGAAAAGCTTTAGCAGTTTATTTTTGAGGATAAGTTGCAGAGTGGAGCCTTCTCTTCCAGAATGATGGTACCACCATCCCGTTTGTTGATGTCTGGCACCAACAACACTTGCCTTCGTAACACATCCAGAAGTATCTAGAATCAGTAGATGTATAAAGATCTCAAGAACTTCCTGAAACGTTCTTATGATGGGAAATTTCCTTAGCACTACATTAATGCAGGTAATATGAGGACAGTGGATACATCTCAAGGGTTTTACAGAGGCCTAAAAAACATATCCAAGTATTAAACGAGTTGAAGTGATAGATAAAGTATGTCGTTGTATTCATTCAATACGTGAATTGTATTTAAAGGAGGTGTATGTATTAGAAAGATAAGGTGAAGCAAATATATAATCATACAAATAATGGATTATCAAAAGAGAGTTGATGAGGTCAAGCGGCTTCTCAGCAGTCTACGAAGCTCTATAAAAATGAGAGAGGAGAACTCCAAGAAGGGAGAGGCAACCTACATACTTGACTCTGAAATTAGAGCTTCCTTCACCGACCTCGTAAATAGCCAATTAACTCAGAATTCATAGCTTGACAGGCTATCAACAATAGTCAACGAACCGGATAGCAGTATGGCTCCTAGAGACGTGCAGAAGCGCAAAAAGACCTGGACTGACTACGTTGCTGAGAGGGACAAACTCAGAAACTGGTACGATAGCTTTTTCGAGAAGAAGACAAACGTAGAGATATACACAGGGACAGGAGATAAAGAAGTAATAACAGTCGCTAACTCAGAAAATATTTACCGAGAAGTATGATACCACAGGTCTGAATTCTAAACAACTAAATCAACTGCGCACTCATGAGCTCTAACAACAGGACCAAGCTTTGGATGGTTTACTGGGAGCAGTAGGTAAGCTCAAGTAGAACGGAATGATGATGGACAAAGAGTTTAAGGAGCAGGATGTAATGCTTAAAGTACAGTAATTGGAATGTAGGAATTGGATGAGCGTGTGGATGAGAATACAGGCAAGATATCGAGAGTACGAAGCAAAATGACAAGATTATTAGAGAAAAGCAGCAATACATGTCTAGGATTAATTATCGCATTGTAGATTGTGGGCGTCATTCTGCTGTTCGTGCTGTGATATGCAAGAATTGAGTAATTTATATTTATTTGGTGATTTATTATTGGAGTGGATTACACTCTCCTTTGATTGTTCACAATTTGAATATATTTGAAGTATGTTGCTGAGAAAACTTAGACCAAATCTCCAAACATTAATAGGAAACAAAGTAAATCTGGCGGGTTTATTGCACTACAGATGCTCTACTAGTAAGGACACTCCAACTGTTGAGGATTTTTACAAGGTTTCTATTAGAGTTGGTAAGATCATCGACTGCAGTTTAGTATCCCTAATACCTTTAATTAGAACCCAAATTCAGACCAGCTGTATCTCAGCAAAGTTGATGTAAGCAACAAGATTATGCAAATAGGCTCTAAATTAGCCAAACATGTGCATATTAATGATTTGCTTAATGGAAAAGTACTAGTAGTTACCAATATGAAAGGTCGGAAGTTAGCTGGGTTTTAGTCAGAGGGCATGCTTCTGGCAGTGAGCAATTAGACATAGGTTAGACTAATAAAAATGGAATAATGTAATTAATATTCTATTCAGAGTGTCCGACAGGTTAAAGGATTTATTTGGAAGGGGATGCCACTCGAAGTGACTAACAAGATATACTGAACCCTAAGAAAAAGGTTTTGGAGAGGGTTCTTGAGAATCTGGCAGTAGGAGACAATAGCGAGCTTACATTTTTAAGAAGGAAGCTAATTATAGGAGGAAAGTTAAAAATAAAGAGTTAGCTGAAGCAGGGGAAAATAAGTTGATATGATTTTCCAATTATTTGAGGTTACAAATCCAACAAACACCACTATTTATGAGTAAATAATAAGCACTCGTGTATAATCGTATATTTTTTTAAAACTATGGAAAAGCCTCTAAGTTTAACTTCAAAGCAATGCGCGAAGCCCAAATGGGATTGGATACAGGTGGATTGCCATTTGAAGACTGAGTCCAATCGAAAATACGTCACGTGGTCACTAGCGCCCTCCATCGTCCTCACCAGTCCATCTGGAGATGGCCCTGATCCCAGTGTAAAACTGTACGTGGACACTGAAAAATCCCTCCAGTTCAGTGAATAACTGGGCTGGAACTGGCACAAGAGTTGGAATCTGCCCAACATTTCTATTCGCGTTGAAGTAAGAAATAATCTATTTAGATCAAAGATGTCGCCACTGGTGAGGCTCTCCTCGCTCCCAAGAACCTATATGTAAGACTTTCAGTTTAAATCGACGATACTTCTACAGTAAAGTCGTTACTTTTCTCTAATTAATACTGATCACTAGTTTAGGCTCAGCTTTTTGCTGTCAAAGTCGTCCCAGACTCTCATGAGAAGGACAGTGCTCACCTTGTCGACGTTGGCATTCGAGGAGCCTCTAAAATTTAAATGGTGGATGGCCAAGCTTATTTTACGGCCATTAAATTCTCTTCAACTTCATACAACAATTAAGGTAATCCCACTCCTAACTTAGGCGTCAAGTTTTACCTTCTTCTCCTTCTTTATATCAATAATAATGACGCCGAACAGCCGAAGATTTTGACCGCCACGCTATCTCCGCCGATCTTCGTGGATTCACGAAAATCAGCGAGAGATAATCAAGAGAAAAAATACTCTTCTTTCGTTGAGCCTTTCCTGGTGGATAACCTTGATAAGGATTTCATAAAAAGAGAGAATAGGCGGAAGAACGAGAACGAAATAAAAATAAAAAATGACTTTGAGGGCCTATTCAACTACCTTACAGCCCCTAACATCCGTCATAAGGTTAAGCATCCAGTATTTTTGGCTATTAAGTTTTCCATTTGCGCGAAGCTTTATTTCAATACCAACTTGCTTCCGAAGACTACGCCGATAAATTAGATGCTGAACATCCTTCAGAAAAAAATATGTAAGGACCATACTTCTCGGAGAAGTAAAACTGAGATCAAGCTGGACGACAAGATGTTTATTCTTACTATCATCGAAGCTTCAGATGCATATAAGAATAAAAAAGTACAAGAGAGTGTCGATCCGATAGAATGTAGCTCTCTAGGAGTCCTCCACAATCCTGACGAACTTCCTCCTTTCTTCTAAGATATCTCTAATATGGTAAATTTATTACTAATTAAGGGTAATCTTGCAAATGCCTATCGCTAGGAGTACTCTCAGCTTTATCTGATTGCCAAAAGCATCATCAACATCGACAATGATGATGACAAGGATGGATCTTACGACTCCGAATCAATGAGTGAAGGAAACTCTGAATAGGATGACGATTAATCGCCTATTCCAGCTAAAAGAACCAGAGGGCTCAAAAGACCCAAGTATAGTGACGACGAGGATGAATCAGAGAAGGCAGTCGAGTCAGATATCAAGAAAGATCCTAACCAACCGCAGACTGGAGGCAGCATTATTGATCAAATTGGATTCATCAAGAAAACTAGGTCTCAAGCAGCCAACCCCATTCAGATTCCAGTTCAGCAGCAATCCCAGCTTTAGAGAGAAGTTAATCATGAGGTATAAGGTGGAAATCAACAGAATTCTCAATCTGCTCCAACTAACCAAAAAGTAAACCCTACTCAGATTCCACAGTCTGTTCAAGCTCAACCAGCTCAGAACATATCTCAACAAGCACCACCAGGAGCTTACGGATTGGACCAAAATCAACTCAACAATATGATGATCAACAACTTGATGATGGGAGGCAACATGAAGATGCCACCAAGTAACTATCCAAGCCAGCCTCAAATGTATGGTCCAAAGGGAATGGTAAATGGACATCCTATGCAACAACAGCAACAACCTCCTTCTCAACAGTTAGACTTACTCTCTCTTATCGGAATGCAATCACTCTTAGGCAACCTTTCAGGAATGCCCAATCAGTCTACTCAAGGGATGATGCAAGGAAACCAGGGATCAGCCTCTCAAAAAATTGGATTTACTTCTATTCCCCAACAGCAACAACCTGTAGGTCAAATCTCATCCAATCCTCAACTTAACTCAACTCAGAATAATCTGATGCTACTTCAACAACTAGCTATGTACAGGGATTTGCTAAACCAACTTACCTTCCAAAACTCTATCAACTCTAATTTAGGACTTCTACAAATGGCTGGAATGCCGATGTCTCAAGGTATACAATCTCATGGGCTTTCTCAAGGTCTACAGGGGCTAAGCGGACTTCAAGGAATGAGTCAAGGTCTGTCGCAGGGGTTACCACAAGGGCTCGGACAAGGCTTATCGCAAGGACTGCCACCTTCAATTAGCTCACTTCTGGGGAACGGTAATATGGGAGGTATGGGAATGAATATGGGTGGTTTCCCCTACGGCGGTTACTATCCGAATAACGTACAACCCCAGCAACAAGGAGGGAACAAGCTTTACGAGACACTGAAGATGATGCAGCAGTAGCAGATGGGACAAGGTGAATACCCAACAAAATAAGCCAAGCAAGAATAGAATTGACCTCAGTAGATCTAATTAATTATTAAGACTAACGGATGAAACCCCATAAAATAGTAACACCACTTGGATTTTGCAAGAGCGACCTTTCGAGGCGAGCCAGTATGCAGTTACCGAAAGAGCCACCTGTGGATGCATAAAAACTACGAAGACAGCTAAAACAAACAGAGTAAGAGTTATTTGCATGTAAAAAATAGCTTGAGGAGTTACGCCAATCAACCCAGGCTAAGCACAGTTCTGAAATAGAAGCCCTCAACACTACTATCCGGCTGTTGAGAGAGGAGCTTTAGTTTCGTGCTGCCTAGGACAAATAGGTGCAGAAGCATATCCAAAACTACCAGATGATGAACCAGCGGCTTCGATAGCAGGTCCAGAAACTCGAGGAGTCTCTCAGAAGCCATCTGGATGTAACTCACTAAATACCCTCTTCGAGTGTATTGCATACTACAATATCGAGTACCCCTTCTAGCCATACCCAAAGAGGCCGGTCTCCTTTACAAGTTAATTACTGTTAGAAGTAGAATCATGCACTAACCCCTAAGTCAAAATTAGCTCATGTCCCTCGAGAACGTAAGAATATATTAAAACAGTTGAGATGGAATACATGTTTCGAGAGATGCCGAGACCACAGAAGTATTTTAAGTCTAAAATCCACATAAATTGATATTTCATAATAAATCTCATCCAGGTTAGCCACCATCTTCGTATTTCAAAGGCATAATATTAGTATTCTTAAACGTAAGTCATCTTATGTTAGTGATGGGGATAGTTTGAGTCTAGCTCCTGAGCATCTAAATAAAAATTAGTGTCTGAATCTCTGAAAAAGCTTTCGTGGACTTTTTAAATTAGTACACTTTCAGAAGAATATAATTAGTAAAAAGAATGGCAACAGATAAAATCAGGAATATTGTACTATTAGCTTCGACAGGCAACGGGAAAAGCACCACTGGGAACACTCTTTTAGGGGAAGATTTTTTTGTTGTCGGGGATGACATGGGAAGCTGCACTATGGGAGGTTCTGAAAAAGTTAACCACAAACTTGGGATAAATATCATTGATACTGCAGGGTTTGGAGACAACCGCTTTAGTTAAAGCAGGGTTGACTTAATTTTGAGGGAACTCACTTGTAAAATAATTAAATTGGATGACTCCGGAACAAATAAAATCGATGCATTTGTGTTAGTCACCAAGTGCACCCCTCGGGCAACTTGTCTCAAGGCAGATATTGATCATATCTGCAATATCTTTGGTATTGCTGCTCTGAAGTCAATGATTATCTTTGTGATTGCCCCTCCAAAAATGTGCGACAATCTTGTAAGGAAATCTCTGGAGGATATGGAGTATGTTGTCAATGTGATACGCTAGGCTAAAGGGTAACCATTTAACGATAACTGGTATGTTAGATGGGACAACATAAATCCGAGACCGAACCAGATTCAATAATTTATGGAGAAGCTTGATGGCTTAGAGGGATACACCCATGAAAAGTTCATCGCTGCTCAGGAAGAGATCGAGAATAGGCTGAATAAGTTAGTGGAGGCAAAGATGGCGATCGAGAGGTAAAGGCTGTAAAAGAAATACACTGAGGATAGAGAGAAGCTGGAAGAATAAATGGCCAAAATGCAGTAGAAATTTGAAGCTGAGAGATAGAACCTAATTGCAAAAAGCAAATAGGCTGCAGCTTTCGCAAAACAGACGATCGATGATTTAAAAGAGTCCCTGGCAGAATAAAACTAGGAGAGTAAAGCAAATCTAGCAAAACTTCAAAATGAACTCCAAAATTCATATAATTAAAAACTGAAAGAAATCTAAAGTAAGAAGTCAGAATAATATGCTGAACTTAAAAAAGAAATGGATCTACAGTTGGCCCAAACCCAAAACTAATTGATTAAAGCCTTGGGCGACCAATCCAAAGGTGGCTGTAGATTAGGATCAATTATTGGATCTTTGGCTGGACGCTTAATTGGTGGGCAAATTACAAATTTAATTTCAAAAATCGGTGCCTGCCGAAAGTCGTGATTATCCGTACTTTGTTTTATTTTTAATCTCAGTAATATTGAGCATCATCAAAACTTTCTGCATTATGAATAGCAATTAGGTTTGGTAATCTTAAAATATGAAGTCAACAATATAACCGAAGGTCCTAAGGATTGATCTTTTATTTATTAAATGCAGCACTTCTTAGAAGGCTGTTAGTCCGCTAGAGCACTAAGGCCTTATTTCTGATCAGTTTATGAAGATCGTTCTGATGGTCAACTATCTTATCATGCTTTTATTTCTAAATTAGTCAATAAATACCCGGGCTTGATATATTTTCTGTTTCGATTCGGATACGATTGGGTCGAAGTTGGTCCAGTTGGTTCGCCTCATAAAAGATGAGCTAGTCTTTCTAAAAAAGGATCGGGCAGACTATGGGGTGGGGGAGTAGTCAGAGTTTTCACGGGACTGCTTTAAAAATTATGAAGAGCTAAGCTCTGATTGGTTCTGACGGTTCCTACAGATGCATGATTTTATTCTTTAAACAAATTGCTTCTTCTCCTACTTCTTGTTTTCTTTGACTTTGTTATTCATTTCAGTCTCCCTGTACTATTTGTTTTTGATCTTCTATTCATAGTCCTTCTGATTGTTATTTAGCACGTACTATGACTTCTTAAGGCTGAATACTAACTTCTGTATGTTTTATTTCCTTCTATGGCCAACTATTTCTTATGCATGCTCGTAGGTCCTTTCAAGTCGGCTGTGTACTGGGATGAAATGCTAGAGTTTTTGCTTGATGAGATGCTTACTGTTGGTTTAGGCTCTTTTCAATCGTTTGAACACCTAGCTTTTGGAGTTATCTGCGAAAAGAATATTTTTTTGGTGTAATCTAGTAATGTTATCTATTGCATTTGAGTAGAACGTAGTGGATTTCTACTGGCTTCTAAAGGTAAGCCTCATCGAACGATTTCTCCTCAGCATAGCTTACTGAATGTCTTTACGAGCGGCTTAACTCTGCTGCCTGAGTTGCTTACTTTTTTATGATTGGATCTATTTAGTAGATTCGTACCAACTTGTGCTTGTCGATGGTCTATTTTGCTCTTATGTGCAACTGCTTAAGAGATTACTTCCGGAGTTTTATATTCTCGTTTCGCTTATTACCAGTTTTTTCAATCTTTAGCTCGATGCTCTTTAGCAGATTGTGTCGGAGCCTTAGCTGCTCCTACTCGATTGCTTATTGGGTGTGTTGGCGGGCCATCTATCTCGATAGGGTATTTTTAATCTTTTCGAGCTCTCCATTTACTGTTTCCATCAACTTAACGCGACTATGATCTTGCAGTGTGTTCAGCATCTTGTGAACTCTTGCACTTTTGGGGCTAGCATCGAGAGTCTTCGTTGGAGAACCATCTATCTTTGCCATAATACACAATAAAATTAAGCCTGTTGTGGTTAAAAGTAATAATTCAACTGAACTGCTTCAAGTACTATGCTAACGCAGTAGATGAGTATTAGGATATCGAGTTGTGTAATGTTCTGTGTATGATACCCCATTGCAAGCAAACCAAATTCGCAGAAGCTACGCCATCAATAATTGGTTCTCTTTCGTATCTTGCATCTATTTAAAAGATATTCTTTGTATTCTTATTGCATTATATCTCTCAACAATCTTAGGAGTTCTCTGATCAATAAGTGTTAAGTTCAATATATAAGTGGGACAAAGTGCGGTTAAATGTTTATCTATTTATCCAAATGCTCTGGCATTGCATTAGTATTCAATTATCTATTTAGCGAGTTGTTAGTTTAAAAGTCGGGTTCGATTGCTAGAATAATTCAAAAGAATACCAAAACATGTCTGAACAACTCGAAAACACTTCTCAACAACTAAGTAATCCCCAGTAGCAGGATATTGATCTCTCTGATCTTCCAGAAGGCATAACTGCCTAGGAGGCTCATCGATTTAGGATCGGAGGAATTCTAGGAACCATAGGTGGAGGACTAATAGGCGGACCAAAGGGAGCCATGCTTGGAGCGCAATTAGGTGGTCTCCTCAAATGGTGATAGTCCATTGCTATTCGTTATCTTAGTCTTCTAACTAGCCTATACGGCATTTTAATTTGAGCTTCTAATGATAGCTATCATTCTTTTTCTGTGACTTAGAAAATTAAAATATTCACTTAGGATATCATAAAGCAAACAATCGAACAATTTGAAGGAAGGACGTCTCTAATGTATTAATTGAGTGTGATAATATCGAGTTGTTTAATGCTTTGTGTACAATAACGTCTTGTGCAAATTGTAATATTTGCTGAATTGAAGACATACATCATCTTCTATGTGTCCAATTAGGTGCGCCTTCAACCAGCCAAAGCTACTTCATCAATAATTGGTTTTTGTTCTCTTGAACCTATTTAAAAAAGATATTTTTGTAGACTTTGTGAGTTAATGCTTGCAATCATAAGAATACAGATGTAATAAACTAGT
>JAOXNN020209071.1:0-19172 GCA_028571205.2 Hydropsyche betteni | reverse complement strand
TTTATATTTTACGTTTATAAAATAAAATATATCTTACTTGACAAATGTCAGAATTGCATCTAGTCACTGTTATGGTGCATCGACCTCCTGCATTGAACGAATTCGGAAAACCGCTGTTGAAGAAATACGTCCCGTTCACGTTTGTAGAACCTCCGCATGTTCTTTGGACTGTCATTAAAAATTTTTATAATGAAAAATTTCGTTTTTTGATTTGAATAACGATGATTTGCCTTACCGACGCAGCAAACCCCCTTTTTGGAAGCGCAAGTCGTTGTCGTGGTGCCTCCTAGGTCTTTACATTCGCGTTTTGTAAAACATGTTCCTGTTATCGATCCTGCTCCAGGACATTCGGTGTTTGCGAAACGAATTATTGTGAATAGAGGGAAGACTAAGATTAAGAAAAAAAAATAGGTGATACATATATAGGCCATTTAGTGTTTGTCAATAAAAAAATTAGTAGTTTTGAACGATTTCAATGGAAAAACGGTACGTAGAGTTTGCTAATGAAATATGTCCATAACGGTATGAATACATTCAGTGATTTTAAAATTTTTTTTCTAAATAATTATTTAAATTATTTTGTAGCAAAATTTTCATTATAAATCATAACTACATATACTTTCACATTCCACAAATTTATTTTCTTCATTTTAAATTTTTTTATGTAAAAATCACTGAGATTGTCTAAGTCAAATTGAAGAATATATTGTATATATTTCATTGATTTCTATGACAGCGGTTAAAATATTACTTTCCGATGGATAAATTTGATTTAAAAAAAGGTTTAATTTAGAATACAAAAACTATATACTTTTTATTTTGTTAAATGGACTTATTTTCCAGTGATAGCTAAAGTCAAACGATACATTGTATAGTCAGTGAACGGATATGACCCATTTAACAAGACCATTTAGCGAGAGATTTGGTTATAATATAATTATCATCGCCCAATAAAACAATTTAGATTTGCACCAATATCAGAAAACCAATAAATATTTATTTATTTCTCGGTTCAATTGTACATAATATGACACAACTTACATTTAGAATGCCGATCTGTCAGACTTGATTGATTCGTTTGATGATCCAAGGATGTATAATTGTAGGCTTCGACGGCTAAAACCGCCGCCAAAACTTTGAGCAAAGCAAGAAAGGTCTTCATTGTCGAAGGTTCGAAGAAAGTCTGATGAAAGATTCGGCAGATTTTCTCTAACCATGGTTTTATTCAGTGATAATTTTTAACGGTCGTCAGTAAGAAGTTCCTGATGCGGCGTTAAGTAGAGTTTCATGATATTATAGCCGAAACGGACGATAATTGTGATAATTCCCGAAGTGTCAGTAACGTATACAACTATGCAAGTAAAAGAATCTCGTTAACTGATGTATATTCGTTGCTAGATTTATTTTTTGTAAAATACATTCGAGAATAAATAGTTTTATAATCAAACGATTTTAGAATTTAAATATATTATGTCTTAAATGACAAAGGAGAATTGAAAAAAATCAAGCGATATCGCATTGCTACTTGGGATATTGGAATTCAATAAATTAATATTTAATTTGAGTATCGCTGAGATATGTACACAGAAAAAATATTTTAATAAAAATTCATTTACAGTTAAAAAAATGTACCAGTTACATAAACACGATTTGTTACGTTTGTTTGCCTAATTTTTATCACGTCAATAAACTAACACTTGGCACAATTCATGATTTAAAAATATTCAAAGAACCACCGTAATGTGATTTAAAATATAATTGATATACAAATAATATTCAGAAAAATTCGGAAAAAATATCATTTTAACAGCTGAGCCATAAATTTGATGAGAAAACTATATATAAAATTTATAACTTGATTTGTTGAACGTTTTTTTCAACGGATCGAATCATTAGTATCTGTCGAAATATAAATTTTTGACATGACATGCAAAGTATAAACAAATACTGAAATATTCAGAAAGGAAGTGGCTTATCGAGCATTGATCAAAAAATCAATCGTTCAGAAATTCAGCTTTCATTTTTACAGTCTTTCAACTTATGTCAGTCAGTTAAGTATCGTTTCAGATTCTTTTCACATTCCAAAGACATGCATTACTCTAGCGATGATTTGGTGGTTGTGAAATTTTCCAGAAACACGACAACACCGAAAAAAGGCGGACACTCTTCTGAAAAAATCAGAAATAAGAAAAAAACCAAAAGTAAAGTACCGAAATCTTTTTGGTTGAGACATGTCGTAGAATTTTTTCGAACTACCGGATTGCACGGTTACAAATATATAGTCCTGGAAGATACTCTATTTATTGAAAAGTAATGTATTTAATTGTATATTTTTTACTGCAAAATTATTAAGGCGAGTATTTTTGTTGATATACGTAATTTTTAGGTTTCTATGGACAATATTTGTATTAATTTGTCTCATATCTGCTATATCCCTTGTTTGGATTGCTTGGGATTTTAACTCTGCTACTGCTACTGTGATTGTAAGTGACTCATCTCTGAATATATAATATTAGATATCAAAACAATTATTAAATAATGATTTTTTAGGTAATTGAAAGTACTCATTATCAAACATGGAACTATCCTTTTCCAGCCGTAACAATTTGTAGTTTAAATAAAGTATCTCATTCCAAAGCTATTCATTTGGCTGAAAAATTGTGAGTTTTTTGATGCGAAGCGAAGTTTTTTTTTTGGCTCATTTGCGATTTCGTTCATATTCTGATTAAATCTAAATGCGAATAGTATTTGGAAATTATTCATACTGCTCAAGTTTGAGATTGCAATCTTAATTTTATCCAACAGAAATGTCCCGATCAAATACAATTTGTCATCAGAGGATATTACCAATCTCCTGAAATACGTACCTATTCTTTTGGGAAATACTCTTGTACCTAAAGAAATGATAGATGAGTTAATTATTTTGCAAAAGATACTCGATCACAATAATATCACCGTACCGAAACTGATGAAAAATGTAATATTTTTGAAATTTTCTATATGAACTTTCTTGATAATACAAATCTGGAAATTATAGGTGACACCATCATGTGACGATTTGATGGTTAAGTGCTGGTGGAAAAGCAATATATATCGCTGCAAAACAATTTTCCAAAACGTTAATACTTCCGAGGGCTTATGTTGCGCTTTCAATTACCACGCAGCCAGAACTTTAGATAATTCAGCGTAAATTTGACAAATTGATATCAATTTTAAAAATAGACATTTAAAAGTACGCAATAACCTTTCAGAAAAGAAAATTTGGTCGACTTTAAAAACCCGAGAAGAGTAGCAGGATGCGGAGATGACAGTGCTTTAGCAGTTTTGATAAATATCAATGTTAACGATTATTTTTCATCAACATTTGGAACATACGGGATAAGAGTAATTATTTTTATTGCCAAATTCTAAGTATTTCTCGTTTATATTTGGAATATTCATATTTTCAGATATATATTCACGATCCGTATAATTACGCTGATGATAGTGCCACTCCGAAACTGATTGGTCCGTCGATTCAAGCTTTTATGGAAATCGATTCTGAAACCACATATGCAACGGACGCTATAAAAAAAATGGCTATAGATAAAAGAAAATGTGTAATGTTTTCAGAGTTATCTTCTAAATATTTTTCTAAATATACGTACACGAATTGTTTGGCTGAATGCAGAAGCAAAATTGTTTTTAGCAGATGTGGTTGTGTGCCTATATTTCTACCAGCCAGAAGTGAGATTGTAAATTCGAATGATTATATTTCTAAAAATATCAAAAGATTATTGTTTGATACTTTTTTTTTTAGAAAATCAACGGATTTGTAATTTTTTAGATGTTCAATGTGTTTATAAATATCGTTGTAAGTATGAGAATATTTGTTTTTATTAATTTTTTTGCGACATAATGAAAATATTGATATTTTTAGCGCAATATAGTAGTTCTTTGCCAAATACTAACATATCCTGTAATTGTTTGCCAAACTGTGAGCTTCAATCGTATCAAGAAGAAATATCCACAGGAATATTGAACAAAATGGCACCAATCAATGCTGAAGACGAGTTGTAAGTATGAATAAATAATAAAAAAATTATTACAAAGAATGATTCGATTAATATTTTTTAGTAATACAAAAAATCTTACTAACGAATCTCTAGTTCATATTTATTTTAACGATTTAATGGGCACTCGCTACAGAATGGATATATTTAGCACTTGGTATACTTTACTTGGTGAGATTTTTTTATTCGTATATACGAGGGGGTATTCAAAAGAAACTGAACTTATTTTTTATATATTTATTTTTAAACTAAAAACCTTCAATCTCCACCAAAGTACTCTCCCCTCGTACTAATATATTTGTCTAACATTTTATTCCATTGTTCAAAACATTTTTTAAATTTGTCTATTATAATACCCGACAGCGCATTCATCGTTTTTTTTCTTCACCTCAGCAACGTTGGCAAAATGCTTTATTTTCATGTCTCTTTTCATTCACCATGATTCATCACCTGTAATAATCTCAAAGAAAGTTTGAATAATTTTGGAACTCTTCTTTCAAAGCAAAGCATGCTTATTTTCGTTCAGCAGTGAGCAGTCGCGGCAGTAATTTTGTAGCCACCATTTTTATCCCCAACTCTTGCATTAAAATTCGCTGAACTGAACTGCAAGTCACTCTAGACAGCTTCAGCTTTATGGTCTGGCATCGATCTTTTAGGACGATTTCACGAATGTTTTCAACATTTTCATTGGTTCGGGCCGTGGAAGAGTAAGGTTTGTCGTCTATCGATGACAAGGTGAAATTTCAATCGACGTTTCACCTTTTTTGGATCAGGGAAACCACTCAAACACTTATGTTTTCCCAATAACACCGTCATTGTAGGCCGTTTTTAATATTTCAAGAGTTTCTGTGTCAGTTTTTCTGAAGAAGATGAAAACCTTTACTGAAGCGTGAGAATCAGCCATTGCGAAAAAAAAAATGGTTACTAAAAAGTCTACACAAGCCGAACGGAACCTTCTTTAGCGACAAGGTTTGGTTTATTGACTCGAAAATGGTAGCACTAATGCTCCTAGCTATAGAACGCGGTACTACAAAAACTCCGACTACCACAATGTCAGTTCGGTTTCTTTTGGGTACCCCTCGTAAAAAATTAATTTAAATATAATATCTAATATTCGATATTTTCAGCTTCTTTCGGTGGACTGCTGAGTCTTTTTATAGGTTTCAGTATAGTTTCAGGATTTGAACTGGTGTACTTTTTCACAGTCAGATTTTTCTTTGATATGCTTCAAAAGGATCGTATATTGAAAAATACCCAAGATGAACCGGAAAATGAAAAAAAAGAAACGTCGAATAGTCAACTTTTTAATAGGTGGGTGGAAAAACATCAAATCGCTTCTTTGAACGAACCGGAAAATGGTAGAAAAATTGATTCGAGACAGAAAAATCGATCAGATTTTAATGTAGTAAACAGACAACGATTTTAAATTTTAATATTTTATCGAATGCAATAATTATGATTTATTTAAAATGAGTTGTTTATCTTTTGTATTTTGTATTTTAAAATCGTACAATTATATTAAATTAACATAAATTAGATATTTATATGGTACTTATAATTTAAATTAAATATTATAATGACAATATTCTATTATTATTTTTAAAAGATAAGTTTGCATCTTATCACATATATCATTTAATATACATGATTTTAGAAATTACAGAGTGACATGTATATTTAGTGAATATAATATAATATATAGTAGTACATTGTTTCAATAATCCCATGCGATATGATTTTGTATAACTGTATAAATATTACAAATTCGTTATGGTTTTG
Organism: Hydropsyche betteni; assembly: GCA_028571205.2. Lineage (NCBI taxonomy): Eukaryota > Metazoa > Arthropoda > Insecta > Trichoptera > Hydropsychidae > Hydropsyche > Hydropsyche betteni. The sequence goes on along the minus strand of JAOXNN020209071.1, from coordinate 13,341 downwards.
TACTCCAAATACCCAATGAATATTCAGAAATTCTTTGATATGTAATTTTTTAGAATTTTTCGATAATCAAATATCTTATTTTTTACCGAAACTGTATTTTCAAAATAATGTAATGGAGAATGATTTTTTCCATCGAATTTGATTGGTTTTAAATTTTTATACCTACACAATAAGTTTTCGAGTTACACGAATTCGACTTACGTCAATTCATACTTACGCGATTTTGAAAAAATCGTAATTTATTTTTATTAAATTTTGAAAATATCACGATTTTTTGCGTCAAAATACACGTTACGCACGTAGCTTTGAACGGGCCCATAACGAGCAAGAATGCGATTGCACAGTCTATTGCAATTGTACATATTATTTAAAAAAAATTAAATTTAAGGTTTGTTCGGCTACGTGATGCGATTTTTCGACTTACGCGAAAACTTTCGGAACGAATTAATAACGTAAGTTGAGAACTTACTGTATATCAATTTATTTAATTTTTTTATGCAATACTTGCGACCATGAAATGAAATAAAATATAAAAATAAGAGTATTAAAAATAATAATTGTGTAAACACAATTAAATCACGTAATTTCTAAGACTAAGAAAAACGTAGCATCAAGCCGATTTATCAATAATATTATATAATGCATTGGGCAGTTAAACGATTAAGCCTCGTCGAAAACTTCGTGGTTATTTTTGAGATTGGTGCAACTAATTACGCATCTAATAAAATAAATAATAAAACAAAATATGATATTTACAGATGAAAAACTGAACTAAAAACATCCATCAAACAATCATTAATGAAAATAGTGTCTAATCACATACAAAAACATCACTATTTGTCAGCATTTTTGCAAGTTAACTTCGAAGAACACCCCTGACTCCATGAGGATGGCGAAAACCACGAAAACCAAATAAGTCAGTATGGCTGCTGCTCCTGTTTTCTTCATCAGCGTGAACTTGCTGACAGTGAGGATGATATACAATCCCATGACTGCGAAAATGATCGATATTATGATGTAGTTCATTCCTCCCGAATTTATTTCGATGAAACCTTCCTCGCCTTGGCCCCGAAGAATCATGCTTTTGATGAACCATGGAATAGCCAAAGAGAACAGGATAGCCAAAGAATTCGCGCCTAGTGAATTCGACACTCCCATGTCGCCTTTGCCTACCGAAACATATTCAAAAGTTGATTAATTTCTAATGTTGGGGGTAATTGAAAAACTGAAGAGTTTGGAAAAGTCATTTTCAATTTTTTTTATACAGGCTATAGAAAACCCCTTGGAGATTCAAAAGGCTGCGAATGATGCCCAGGAATGAGTAAAACTTAGGGTTTTTTTTTTCTGGTAAAAGATCTTTATTGAAAGTCATAAAATATTGTATATTGTATATTGCAGAGAAAATTCTCTGAATTTCAATTAATCTTTCACTGAAATAAAAAAAAGTTTTAGTCTCGTCGCTAGATATCATACGAAATCATTTTAACCTCCAAGAGTTCCTCTGCAACTTGTAAAAAAAATAATAAATGAAATATTGAAAATGACTTCAAAATTCTTCAGTGTTTTAGACTTCACCCTATATATAATATTAAAATATTCAGAGATTATGAGTTTATTCAGGATTCAAATATGAGGGGCTCGGCAGTAAATAGTGCTAAGCGATATTTGTCACTTTTGGTGATATTATTATAAGAAAAACAGTTTACATGCATTTAGATGCAAATAAAACTAGGAGTAACTCTACATAGTACTGTCATCTTTTAAGAGAATGTGAAATTATTTATTGATTTCTGAAGTAAAAGTACTAATTTTTGTAGTGAATAAAAGAAATTTAATTTAATGATTTTGGTGCTTAGCACTATTTACTGCCGAGACCCCCATATAACATTTTTAATACTCATATACGCGAAGATTTTTTTCTAATTGCCAATTAAAATAATCAGCTATTAATTTAGGTTCTCAAAAAATTATTAATACGATAAATATAAGATTTAAAACAAAATATGGAATTGATTTACAAAAGCAAAAGGAAAAAATATCCGATTAAAAGATTAATCTGGACAGATACATTAATAATGAACACGCACCAAAAAAATGACCATTATTCAACCGATTTCAATTTATATAATTGGAAATAAATTTTCAAACGAACCTTTTCTTGTTACGACGTATATGGAAAAAGTTTCAGGTAAGCATCCGCCGAAAGCCAAGAAAGTCATACCCATGATAGAGTCTGGGATCCCGAAAACGCTTCCTACAATGATTAAAAAATTAACGATTTTTCGATAGAATATAATGGATAAGGGATATTAAAAATTACCGATCGTAGTTATCATCCAGGATACAAAATAAGAATTGACTCCGATTAAGATGATGCACATTAAAAAAGTAAAAGGGTACATGAAACGAAAGTATCTCGGAGGTGGTATGGTAATTGTCAAAATACATCTTATTGGCCATAAATAAAGGTATCTTAATTTCACAAATATAGATCCGTCCGATGGGTAACTGCACAGTCCTGGTGGTAGGTCATCGTCTGCAAATAAAAAAAGAAAATATTAGTGAATGAATATTTTCAATGATATATAAGAAAAATTTTAAATAAATTACCAATAGAATCTTTATCGTCCTCAATAATATCCGATTGTATTTCAGCTATCTTATCAATTTTTTCAGCTTCGATTGCTTTGGCATCTCTTGCATTTTCGGACATTTCAAAACTAGGATTGTCTATTCCTGGACTGATTTCGGGTCCTGGATTAAAAAAATGGAAAACGTTAGTCACACCTCGGAAGTCATGTAATATATAATATCTATCTATCTATAGATTAATATTATTATAAATGTAAAGTTGTTTGAGTCAATTCCAAAAAATTAAGCTTTAATTAAGCATACAGGCGGACACACAGAAATCCGCTATTATATATTACTAGTATATAGGCCCGATGTTAATAACACCGAATGTGAGAAAAAAAAATCATCATCACCATCATCATCATCATTATCAAAAGTCGCGATTCGGGTCGTCATTTGAAAAAAGGGAAAAAAAAATCATCATCATCATCACCATCATCATCATCACCATCATCATCATCACCATCATCATCATCATCATCATCATCATCATCATCATCATCAAAAATTGCGGTTCGGGTCGTTATTTGAAAAAAGAAAAAAACAAAACGCGAGCGTCATCGACACACACAGACAGACAGACGGACACACAAATTCGCTATTATATATAAGGGATATATATTAGGGTTGCCATAATTGTTGAACCACTGTCGGGGACACCCCCCCCTCCCCCCCGAAATATTTTTTTTGCTGAACAATCGCATAGATCACCTCACCGTATGCCGGCCATTTTCAGTTTTTTTTTAAAGCTATTTTTTTAACTCACATAATTGATGAGATGCAATCGATCCAACGAAAAATTTCACAAAAAAAAATTTTCGAGAATTTCTCGAGATTTCGAGATTTCCCGAATTTTTTTTTCTCAATTTCGGGAAATTCGGGGATTCTCATTTCTTGAGATTTCGTAAAAAGTCGAGAAATTCACAATCACTACCCACAACGTCACCTTGAAAACCATTTCCACACCTAAACATTACTTTATATAATCCTTGAACCTTAATGCTTCATAAAAAGTATAATTTCAAAATGAATTCCATTTTGGGATTCACATCCATAAAAGCATTTCAATCAATATATAATTTTGCGTTATTCATCAGATTTCACAAACACAAGATCGTTATTTAAAAATTTATGTGTCGTTATCAATTTAAGTTTTAATGCTCGAAGTCGTAACAATCAATGGTTGATTTTTTATTAATAGTTGCATCAATTGTTATTTTTCGACAAATTGAACTTCGTCAAGAAAGCGAGATTAGGCGAAGGCTGACGATATATTTACGTCAATAAACGATGATCGCTGATTTGATAAAAAAAAAAATAATGTGATCCGATGATCAATCGATATATCTATTGTTTTATGTTAAATGCATCTCAGAGATAAATTTAAACGACATCGCCTTTTCATATCGGCACGTGGATGTTATGTTTGTTATTAGGATAATTAATTATGATTGGTTGAAAATGTGGAGGTTATAATTACCGTTTTCAACAATGGTGTCGTCGAGTTCGTCTTTCGAGCAAGTTTTTCGGGCACAGCCATAAAGTCTTCTGCTGTTGAACATGATGACGAAATAGGTGACGTACAAACATAGTAATATAACCGTTTCCCACCATAGAATCTTGTCATCCCATACAATCACTACGAGGACGATAACGTTGAAGATGTATATGATGCAATCTCTGCTCACTGGCCATCTTTGGATTTTTATCGGCTGCATAAAATGAGGAAAAAAACAATATTTTTATTAAAATCAGTGCGAAAATGAATCGTCATCTAGACTCAATTCGACAAGCGATTATCGAAACCCATGAATTCGAAGGAACCATTCGAAGGAACATGATGAGACTACGGGTGCCATAACGAGGCGAAATTTGGTAGGTCGTCTTTTTTGATTTGACATTTTTTCATGAATAGTGTAAATATGTGAGAAAGGAAGTAGGGTCGATTTAAACTCCAATGTGTGTGCCTATCGCCACCGACAATATCGTCACAATAATCGGAACCATTTTTGGGAATCGTCTCATCAATGAGAGATTAAATTCATTTTTGAGTCAAATGGTTAAATACCTAATTTGAGAATATCGGGTAGTTGTCAACAACGGATTTACACTCTCAGCCATCTCAGCGGCTTGCTTACTTGATTAATGCTACACAACGGGCTGGCTGATTATCGAAACAAAAATTTCACTCACATAAATAGCGGCGAAGGAACCAACAGCAGCCACTCCCAAAGTGTTGAAGAGAGCCGAGCCGACTATCGTCCCGATTCCAAGATCTGACTCGGTGACGAAGGTGCCCATCACGTTCACGAAGAGTTCAGGACATGATGTGGCCGAAGCCATGAACGTAGCTGCGGCCACGTCCTAGAAAAATAATTTCGCATTTCATACGTCGTCGTATTTTCGGCGGCGATAATATGAAAAGTGGTGTAGGCAAGCCTGATATGGATGCTGAAAATTTTGCTTTCGGTGAAAATGTGAAATTCGCCGCATCAAAGTTGGCGGGGAAAAAGTTAACTTGTTCGAATTGAAATTGTGATTGAACTAAATAAAATTACCTTTTTTTTCTAAGAGTATTGTAAGTTGTTGATAAATGCAATCTTATCGTTTTATCGACATCCGTATATCCTATTAATAATTTATCAATCGTAATTTACAAGAATATTAACCTAACGATATAAATATAATATGTATTGTTAATTAAACTATAGCATATTGTAATACGTAAAATATATATGTATAATATAATACGTATTAACGTATGTTATATTGACTCTTTGAAGACTATTCCCGCACTAACACGAAATCGTACAAAGAATCAAATAGATTTCAAATCATATAAGATAGATTTTTGTCCAAACACAACGAAATTTCAATTCGTTAACAACATATTAATATCACTCATTATATATTCAATCAATGAGTGATTATTGCATTGACTATAAAAAGATAAAATTTATTTTCAACACAATTGTGATTTGATTTTTTTCTAAGATATACATATTTGCACAGATTCTATAGAAATGCACAAAAACCGAACATTCTATAAAAGTATACATGAAAAAATAACTATTTATCGCCAAAAAAACAAGACATTTAATACTAAACATTTCGAAGAACGAATCATAGAAACCGATTAATCAGATCAAAAACAATCCGAGATATCTATCAGAAAATATAGATGAACAAAGAATCTATTATTGATTGCAATTTAGATGACAGAGATTTTATGTAATCAGATTTTCAGGTGAAATGTTTTAGAGCTTATATGACGCGCACTTTGAACAATAAAACAATTATATATCGTTTAATTGAACAAATCCTCGCGTAATCTCCAACTATATAATACCACAAAATCGTATGTTTTTTCCAACAATTTTCGAAATAGGGAGATTTCCGCATTTTGAAACTCAAACGTTTTATAGAAAGACGAACATAATCGAGTGATAACAATGTTTTAATTTGAAAAAAAAAATATTTTTTTTAAACAAACTGGTTTCTATGATTTCGACACGATGATAACTCATTGTGAATTCCCACTGTTAATCTTGAAATCCGACGGTTATCTGCAGTGAATGTTTACAGAATATAAATTATCGCAAATTTTCATAATTATTTGATTAAATGTTGACTGTATGTATAGCGATTTTAAAATCAAATTCATCACATGTTTTTTTTTAATCATAAGCACTCATTCAGATAAAATTTTATTCGTTTACTTCCGGGATTCAGATATAACGAAATATTTTATAATATAATATTACACGCATATTTATTGAGCATTCAACGCAACGCAAGCTTCACATTGTTCAAAAATAACTTCGCAAAATTATACAAATTGCTATTAATAATTCATTGATAGTTTACCTTGCTTATTCCTAGGTCTTCGCATATGCATTCCACTGCTGGTATAAAATAATCATCGCAAAGTACAGCCAATAGACTGAAGCAATACACGATCGCGATGAAATGTAAAATGATGGCCCCTTGTCGCAATTGTTCGTCTAAAAAAATCATTTTGCGTTAAAAAAAAATCAAAATTTTCAATATAAAGATAAAATTATATTCGCTGAAAATCGCTGATTAAATAAATTCGCAAATTTATTATTAATGAAGATTTTTCATTATTCAAATTTTATTTATTTCAAACGAATACTCGAATGATAGATTTTTAAAGAATGCTCGATTCGTATGACTCAAAATCCTCAATTATCGATCGAAATGCGATTATACATAAAAAATAATCTCGGAGATCTCAATGCGTCGAAAACGCGATTAACCTACGAAACTAATTGTTTTTCGAAATCGGAAAACAATGTGGCGAAAAAATCTTCATATAAAAATCGCATATTGCCAAAAATCATGAAAAAATTTGATCATGCCTGTAAATAAGTCATCTGGGAAATCGTTGCCCGTGTTGTTGGAGCAATTCGCAACGTCCACGTAATTATCGATCACCACTGTCCTGACGTGATGCCAAGGTAACCAATGCCAGGTAGATTCCTCTTCAGCGATCAAACGAGCCAGTTGAGGAGTGTACTCGAACTTCCTGAAGGTATTGACCGTGTCCAGGGGCTCTTCGGAGGCTGTCGAGGAGAAAAAAATCGGTCAGTTGTGAACTGCTTCGTTTATATATCGAATTTGTTGACCGCGGCCTTCGTCGGAGCGATTTATGTTTTGCATGTTGCCAATATCTTAGCGTCGACATCGTGGTGGTTTATTGTCAGATTAGCCTTCGTGGAAAAGAGTGAGGTTTGCGTGAAATTGTGCATCGATGGAATCGATAATTGGTCGATGTAATATATGTTTTTTAATGGCGGTAATAAGGCGTGTTCGTGGATCTTATTATAACCGGAACGTTTTTTTTTTACTCGTGAAACGATTGTGATGATTCTTGTTAATATACAATTGTGTAAATGGAGATTCGGTTCAAATGATTTTTTTAATTAAAAAAATATTCAATATAAAATAAATTTATGTTTCATCAAAGCAGGTATAGTTTTTAAATTCCCATCGAATTTTATGTTTTATGAGTGAAGTAACCCGGTACGTGAAGATTATTGTTTTGCGCGTGAAAATATTTCTTTATCATTATTGCTCTTTAGTGAATCCCCTTTTACTATTACACTATTTAACATTTTCCTTTATTGTTCTTAAAGTCCATTGACATTAGTTTCACAATATTTAATGGCGACACATCAATCGCTGCGACGATCCGAGATATTGTTGTTGTCGACATGTTTTCCAGAAAGGCGCAATTGTAAAGATAATTTGAACGGTTTCATTTTCGCATTATATAAAATACAGCTGAAACGTTAAGAATTCAGATTGTTTACACGTTTCGGATTGTTGTTTTTCTATGGAAATAACGAAGTTTCCATAAACGAATGCGTTAACTCTTTGTATTCTATTCTTTGTTTGGTTGATAGTCGAATTTGCTTTTTCCGTTTGTTATTTCATTCTTCGTCTTTACTTTGGCTTTCAAAGCACTCTAACGACCCAATTAACGAAAAACTTTGTATTTGATTGTCTCATCACAATGGATAAGAAAATTTCACGCATCATGCGAATTCGAGGATTTAGCTTGTACGCAGCAATTTTTTTTAACCATAAGTAAATTGAAAATATCTAAAAATATGATTCACAATCGAATAAGAATCGTCATTTGCTTCAAAATAACATGTGATTTTTATCAATTTATGAAATCAATCTTTAAATGATTATTAAGAAGACAAAAAATCCATGAAAACCAAATAAAACAACAATAGCGTGCGTATGTAACAATATCTATCGTGATTTTAATTACGAGTAATAATCAGATTAATAAATTTTTATGACGGACTAATGAATTACCGTATCGATAGATCATAGAATGTAATAAAAAATCTTTGCAATAATTAATCGAAAATATTTCTACAAGGCTGATTTGAAATTATCAAAGCAATGCATTTTTTTTTTAGATAGAAATCCAGTTCAAATTTTGTTTACTTTTCTGACACAATGTGTCAGAATAGTAAACAAAATTCCGCTCTAACAATAAGTACACTTATTGTTAGAGCGGATTAAAATTAAAAAATGATAATTTTTCTGTTTCATTATCGAATCTTTTAATTATAATCAAATTATCAGTTAAGTTGATTTCAAATGTGATAAATTCGACAATTTTTTCGCATTTTTGAAAATAATTTTCTCAGCAATTATTTCATATTTAATTAATAATAATGTAAATCTTTACGTTTGGAATCTAGTTTACGTTTGAAATCTATATAAATATATTTGGTCCATTTATAATATATATTTCGCCATGTTTTTTTGCAAGTCGTCTTTCAGATTGGCCGATATCTGACTAAACAATCAACCGATTGCGACAATTGAATTTATTTTTAGAGCTTTATCGTCATCGTATTTGATTTTAGAACTAACGCAGGTCACTCCGATTGGATATTTATAATTCAATCATATTTATATATAGAAAATTTTCGATATTCACATAAAAAAAATGGCAATATGTTGGAACTTCGCATAATTGGATCGAAATTCGCGGAATGTCACGATGTATTTCAAGATATTATAAATAATGACGCCACATTGACAACACTTTGATCTAATTGTTATAAACTTGACATAAATAATGTAACATTGTCGCGGCTGCGTTTTCTGGCGGAAAATCGACAATGCGCTTATCGAAATAAGACATTAATCGTGATTATTAATCGGAGAATTTTCTTTGAGTATTTTAAACGACAGTATTTTTTTTTTTATCTTTCGCTGAATTAAGATGACTTATTTTTTCTATAGATTTTCTTTAAAATAGTTTTCGCATCCGCACAGATTGATTAATCAATGTATATCTTTATGGATTGTTTTTTTTATGGATCGACCGAGATTAAATACTCATCTAATGCAAGAGCTTATTTTATTTTTTTAATTATTAATACGTCGATCAAAAATTTAGAATTATTTTCAATTGACTTGCAGAATCACTAACATTTTTCCGAATTAACGTGAAAATAAAATTTAAATAGCTACCCGTGCTTTTGTTGGTTTTCGGAAGGCGTTTTCAGTAGCCGCGTCCAACTCGATTGGCAAACAACACTGGAAAGTGCATCGTAGACTGTTTTCGTGCTATAAAAAGCAAACGGAGGCTTTCAGCTGAAATGCCGGCATTCGAGACGACCTCTGCTTTGGCCTGAAGGGCGGACGAGTGTGAAAAATCGTTTGCGATTAACAGGTTTGTGTTTCTTCGCGATATTTCTTGCTTATTGTCGGAAGCCATTTTAGTGAACAATTTTTATGTGTTTGTGTTGCCGTGAATGCCTAAAAATCGGTAAATTTGATGTTTGGGTAGAAATTTTGATTAGATTTTAATATTAATCATTGAAAGTTTAAAAAAGTTTGAAATTTATTTAGATATTTATGCGACAGTTAAAATTTTTTAAATAAAGAATTTCGTAAAATCGTACAAAATTGAATGACAAATAATCTGATAAATAATCATAAAAATAAACTAACACATTCAAAAGGATTTTACGAAAATAGTTTGATAAAAGCCCGGAAATGCTAAAAACTTTTTTTTCAGATTCATTATGACAAATAATAGAATTACACCGGTAAAATCAAGATTTGTCAATCTTTGGACATTTACGATAACAAATGCGATTGGTAAATTTTTTTCATGAAATTTACATTGGCGATTGATAAATTTTGACATTTTAATCTGTTCAATTATGATTATTGTTTTATCACTGAAAGTTTTCATGGATTTTACACGAAGTTAATAAGAATATTAGTAAGAAACATTATAAAAATGAATGAATATTTATGTTTTTGTTATTATAATTATTATGAATTCAGACTTACTTTTGTTGACGGCGAAACATTGGCATGCCGAAAGACAAAAAGATATTAACAGTAAAGTATTCAGAAGACGTTTCAGAGAATCCATATTACAGTTTTTTTTAGTAATATACTTTTATTTTCTTCTGTGCAATTCAATTGATATTCAGTTGTTGATGACTCACTATTGAGAGAATTCGGGTGTTTATTTCGTCCATCTGAAAAACGATAATTTTGTTTAGTAACATATTGTTTGCATTGAAAAACATTTTAGATCAAAATACATTCATAAATTGTGTGATATTTCAATGCTATGAATATTATGTCAATCGATATCGACTCATAGTTATCTTGAAAGACGATAAAGACGAAAGTTACGAAATCAACTTCAACAGATACTCTCTATTGGTTAGTAAATTGCAGGTCAGTTATTTTAAACTGATAATGATATTATGAAAAAACCAGACTAAAAAAATTTGTTTTCATTAAAAAATGATTTTTCACACGAAACATCATAAAAAATAAATTTCTTTGTTTTATTTAATTAGGTTTAAACTTGGTATTATATTTAATTACAAATTTTAATCATTGCATCAAAAAAATGGATTCTATCCCATTTTTGTTACATTTATTCTTATTTTTTTCAATAAATTTAAAAGCCTGATTTTATTAAATTATGTAAGGCTTTGAAAAATAGAAACTACTTTAGGGTTGAGTCAAAGGAAAAATAAATCAACATATTTCGATCATTTGATTAAATTCCCACTCATTGTATGATGAATCGGAGAAACTATTCAGTTTCTTATTTATTTTATAATTTTCGTGGTATTTTTTCATATTTTTTCACAACGATTTCGAACAAATGATGTGTTTTCAGCCATTATGTGCTTTCAGATGTGGTGCAAGTTACATTATATCTAATCCTGGTATTCAGATATGCAATTCTATTCAATTTTTTAAATAAAAATTCAAATTTTTGACGTTTTAAGTCCGTATTGAAAAAAATAGATTTTTTGAAAGTCGTATCAGATTATTGCTTTTCAGATGATTTTTTTTTCAATAGGAAATGTTTCCATTTTCAGCTTCATCACATTCCGAAATTCCTATTTATTATTTCAGCGGTTGATGTTATTGCACAAATTTGTGAAAAATAAGTATTATAATAGAACTAGTATAAAAGCCCGATGTTAATAACATCGGCCGTGAATTGATAACCATAATATTACATAATAAAATAAAAATTAAATATATCTATGCAAAAATATTTTATAACCGTATCGTCGCGAAATGTCTCCAGAATATAAAATTACAGGATAAGATTATAGCCGTTATTATATTGACCATAAGGACTAAATTTGGAGCTCGCGATTTTTGAGATCGCGATTTCGAGAATGATGTGAATAGTGTATTAGCTGTTATTTTAATGTACATACAGGCTAAATTGGAATGCAATAGAAGTCACGAATATTAAGCATCATATTATAGACGTTAACTGTATACGCATTAAGATTTTAATAGAATATCGAAGTCGCGAGCGTCATTCGAACGAACAGACAGACACACAGAAATCAGTGATTATATATAGGGGATTGAAATACATTCACGCGGATTATCAAGAAAATAACCATTTCAGAGACTCGATGAATCTTACGACGGATTTGAAACAGTCTAATATTCAAATATAACAATACAGACGGTGTATTACTGTTGAAAGCGCTAATTTTCAAAGTTAGGCAATGAATTTCGCGGTCAATAGATGAATATTAATTGTACTGAAATGTTCCTTTAAATAATAAACAAAAATTCCGATGGTCAGTTAAAAAAGTAATCAATTTAACTAGATTGTTTATTTCTCAGCTTTTTAATCAATCGATGAAAAAATATTGAATCGAAATTAGTGAAACATATTGGCACGGATTATCAATAAGATAACCATTTCAGAAATTCGAATTTTAATCGATTTAATATTCAAATATACAGACGGTTCATTATTGTCGAAGGCACTAATTTTCAAAGTGATTATAAATATTGATTTCAAAAATTCAGATGATAATACTAAAGAGTTCTTTCAAATAATAAATAAAAATTCCGATAATAAATGAAAAAAAAAAACCAAATAATTATTAACCAGACTATTTATTTCTCACATCAGATTTACAACAAATCAAAATCGATTGAAAAAATATCGAATCAAACAAAATTCCTCAAACCCCATTCCGACGAAACACTCGAGATTCCGAGAACAAAGGAAAAATTTTCGATTTCCCGATCCGAAAACGGCCAGATTTCCACAATTTCCACGTCCGGAAAAGCCGGGAAAACTCCGCCACTACTCGAAACACTCACCCGCTGAATTTCTTCGACAGACGGACGCTTCTCAATATCGCAATCTGGACGTGAGTCGTAAACAACTGCTGCTTCGTCGATTAAGTACGCATGTTTTAAAGCAAAAGATAAGAAGATATGTCGTGTTGCGATTTTCCGATTTTGATAATGACGTATTCGATTGTTGTGGACGATTTCGATATCTAATACTGGCTGGGAGCGTTAAATATCGTCAGCTCTTGTTCCGACCACTGTTTAATGATCCCCTATATATAATAGCGGATTTCTGTGTGTGTCTGTTCGTCTGTATGTCTGTCTGTGTCGATGACGCTCGCGACTTTTTTTAAATTTATTTTTCCGCGACTTTTAAATGACCGACCCGAACGACGACGACGACGACGACAACGACGACGACGACGACGACGATGATGATGATGGTGGTGATGATGATGATGATTTGGATTTTTTAAATTAAATATTAAATATTCAAATCGGGTACACATTTCGAGTTCACACAATCGGGTTTTCACATTTTATCGTTTTCCG
>JAOXNN020209037.1:0-19190 GCA_028571205.2 Hydropsyche betteni | reverse complement strand
GCCCGTACTCGATTTGAATATTTAATATTTAATTAATAAAACCAGTTCATTTGTTATTGCCACAATTACGACATATATGCAAAGCTAGAGGCAGTAGGTAAAAAGCATAATATTAAAGTCGCGAGCGTCATCGAACAGACGGACACACAAATACACAGACGGACACACAGAAATCCGCTATTATATATAGGGGATGTTATCTATAACAAAGTAAAATTTTGAAAAATACATAGTTTTGGAGGGTTAGACAGAAGCTTACTATTTTTACAGTTAAATGGATTGTGAAAAATGGAAATATTTCTTATATCAAAATCCGAAAACCGTTTTTGGAACTGTAGTTTAATAAATAAGTACATAAAATATATCTGCTGCGATTTTTTTTAAACTTGAGAATTTCAAAATTGATTCCAAATTTGTTAAATTTTAATTTTTTGATTGAAAACAGAAAGCGGGACGGAGTTTGCTGATACCTGATCAAGAAGATGATGTAATTGATGAAAATCATGTTTGTATTATATGATATCGAAAAATAATCATGTTTTTGTGTTTATCAAACTATTGATGAATATATAAATTACTGCGTATAAATTTGTGTTATTTTTAGCATAAAAAAGTATGTTTACTGATTGTGAGTTGAGTTCAAGTAAAAAAATCAAAACTGAAAAAAATATAATGCGGACCTAGACATTCGTCTTGATCTGATTGGCATGTGTTTTCATAATACAATTTATATAATGATGAAAACTTTAAACGATATTTTAATGTATTTATATACGTATGTATTATAATTGAAAATAGTGATTCGTGTTTCGTAATCTATTCCTAATGGGCCAATTACTTCATTTCCCATTTAATACACGTTCGTAATATATAATAATTTGAACGTAAATTTTACTTATAATCTTTGAATTATTTTTATGATAAGCTACGATTATCTAATAAAGAATGATATTTTTATACATAATTAATTTTGGTTCAACGTCCGGGAAACATTCGTATTCATAAAATCAATTTTAATGTGAAAATATTTCAACAGATGTCTCTATATAGAAAAATAATTTTGATTGAGTTGTATTATATAATTAGTTATTTATATATTTTTTGATGATTATACAAATCTCATTAAGAGTATGTAAATTTTGCGACGTCTAGCCAAACAACACGTTAGTAAATCAGAATAATTTTTGTCTATAGAAAAAAATATTGGCTTTTGCCCTCTGGATCACGATATACGTTTACGTATCGTATGTATTCAACTGTTATCGACATATGTTGATTGAAAAATTGAAGAAAAAAACACCCACCCATTATATTTTATAATTAGGTCACCATTGTGTTAACGAACCATTCGAGTTTCCATTGAAGAAAATTGAATAAATGACTTGTTTATGGAACGCGTGTGCGAAAATTTGACAATAGATAAAATCAGGCGATTTTCAGATTTTGTAACGTATAAGTATTAATTAATTTTGCAAAATAAGTAATTCATAAATTTGAAAGTTAGAAGGACGATTCGAATTTAACGACTTCCGATACGAAACTTGTTACTGTAATACATTCGCAGAGCAATTAAATTTAATACAAAATTATTTTTTATAAACAACATATTGAGCATTTTTGTATAATTTTTAAACTTCAATTTCAAACATCAGAAAGTATTATTAAGACCGCTGTCTTACAATAAGTAATCAACGATCTATTTTTTAATTTGACATTTATATGTATAGCATATATTATGTAAAGGGTTTTTCAATAAAGACGGTCAATTTTAAAATGTACAATAAAATTTGATGATTTGCACACGTTGTTCAATGCTTACCTACCGTGGTGATTTTCATTACACTACTAAACAATTGACAACAAATTTGACAGATGTTACTTTAACAACATGGCTGCTATGACCCAAAAAATTTCGAGCATCCCTATTGAAAGACCCTTTAGTATATAATATATTTGTACTATGTAGTTTCTAAAAAAATAAATCTTGGCGACACATACGTCCGAAGACATATAAATTTAATCGATAACTCTGACTTATTAATGTTGTCTTAGTAATCAATGAATATTATACATACTATATATTTTTTATTTAAATCTGATACATATAAAGTATTTTTTTATATTTTATGTCTTATAGTTTATAAAAACATATATTTTATTAATCATTATTACAATAGTTGGTGTTACTAGGTTTGAGACTGAATTGAATATTTTTTCTTAACCTAACCTAACCTAACCCGTAGGTGTAAGATTGGGTTAGGAAAACAAAATTCAGTTCAGTCGCAAACTTAGTAGTACTCAATGATCTTAATAAAATTTCCCGATGATTGAATTTTATTTATAAAAAGTTTGAAAGATTGAATATGAAGTTTAAAAGCTGTATACATAATAAATTACTAATAATATAATATATTCATAATAAAACCACAGAAACATTCGCACACATGAATCACACGCAGATTACTCTATCAAACCACACTATCACTGAATTCCAAAAAAAAAAACCATACAAACCATAACATATAATTCAAAACAACTCAAAAACACATACCATTCTCCCAACTGAGCTTCTTCCAATGTATCTGCGCCAAAAAGGTGTCGGCTGCAGCCATCTCTGAAAAATCCAAACGAAAAACACACCGATTGAATCACATGTGTCACTATCGATCATCGATCGACTACTGAGACCCATACACGTTCGACATATGTGTAAATCTCGTATGGTGGGACAATGAGTGCGTTTTTGCATCGGTGTCCGATTGCCGGTTTAATATGCGCGCGGTTTAACCGTGTCGCAACGCGTGTCGGATTTCGCAGTTTAACCATGACATTTTTTTTTTAACTGCCAATGGTTAAGCGGGTGGTTAGAATTTTGGATCAGGTGGACTGGGGAGGTGTTGCCGTTTTTGGGGGATGTGGCAGTTTTTGGTCGTTTTTGCAATGTTTTGCAGTTTAATATGAATTTTTTTAGAAAATTTTGTAATAAAATTTTATAAGATTTAACTTTAAAAGATATGTGTGCGTAATTTTTTATTGTGAATTTCTAAGTTTATGTTTTTGAGGCGATTCTAAAAGGGAAAAAATTAAACGGTCAGAATAAAATGATGAGTTGTCAGAATAAAATAATGAACGGTCAGAATTTTATAATGAAATGGTCAGAATAAGTTAGGTTAGGTTAAGGTTCTCAATATTATTCTGACCATTTGATATAAATTCTGACAAGTAAAGTTGAAATTCTGACCATTAAATATTTATTCTGACCTTTTTGACTAAAATTCTTACCCAAAAAAAACTGACCGAAACATGATTAAAATTCTGATGTCAAATAAATTCTGATAAATGGGATAAAAATTCTGACCAAAAACGTATTTAAATTCTACCGTTCAAATATAATAGTAGCCATTCTTAAATTTATTTGAATATGATTTTGTTTTATTTGACGAAAATTGATCAAACATCATTGTCGAAATATAATATAATATTTAAATTAATTTCCGATTAAAAAATCATATAAAAATAATTTCTCGGAAATTTTAAATTTTTATATTTCGGGTTATGCTAATATTAATGTATATTTTTTTGATAGTTAATTATGATATAATTGTTCAAATGAAGAATCATTAAAATAATACGAATAAATCAATTTCAAATATTGAAAATTCAAATAGTTCTTAAATATAATATTAGATACTAACATAATATGATCTTTTTTTACTAATATAATTAACAGATTTCTTTATTTATACGAATAATTCGTTTTATATAACAAAAAGCTAATTATTCACAAAGATTAAATAGTAAATATATAATTTCAAAATACTACAAAAAGTTTGTTCTAAAAAACATCGATGTACTCACTCAACCGTTAAAAACGAAGGCTCCGATTCCACACAAGTACGAAAAATACAAATAAATATTTCAACGGAATTAATCACTGAATTCAAATTCGTAAACAAATTACGAAACGTTGAAGGGCAAAAGAAACGCATTACACCTTACGTAATGAACGGATTAAATGGCGATTGATGTCGAAAAACACGTTTCAAATCAATCAAAATACATTTCGAAACATTTTTAATAACACTTAATACACAACCGAAAAATAATTAATGCAAATTCAAAGTGTAATGGGTTGAATGCGCTTATACTATGAACGATAAAAACTATATTTGTATACTTTACCACGGGACGAGTTAACTTGTCAATAGTAAACAAGCAAATGAGCAACAAGTGGACTGGCCACTATATATAAGTTAATGATAATTAAAAATGGATAGTAATTATTTGTTATTATATGGAACTAAGTTTATAAGTTTATCATTTTGTAGCCTTGATAATTCAGAATTGTGCCCGTGTAATTGTATTGAAAATTTGATAAAAGTTTATGGTGATCGTAAAATTTTTTTGAACAATGAGATATTTTTAAAATTTTAGATTTGTTCGAATTTTTCTACAGTTCGGTTCTGAAATTATGGTCATGTAATCGCGTACGAGATTTAATAAAGTTTATTGAGTGAAAATGTTTTAAACAAACATCACATGTAGATTTCTTTGCAAATGAAAGAACGATAAAGTTGAGAAGCGATCTGACTTCAACTTTCACCGCTTGTGTAAAACGGTAAAATCCACAATTGCATGGATTGTCATTTGATTCGAATTATTCTAATTAAAATAGTAAAAAAATATTTATTTTATGTTAATCTGTACTATTATTTTATATACTACTAACTATCAATAGCATTTACAATAGATTATCCTTTGATCATGTTTATTACAACGCACATATTTATATTTACCATATTGTTTAATCGATCGTAACAAAAGATTTTATAAAATATATTTTTTTAATAATAAAAATGTTTCGAGTTTCTAATATAGAACATCAATTAATAATCTTGATGATGTTTTCAACGTATTATACAAGGTAAACGATTTTTTTCCATTCAAGAAAGTATAATAATAATATAATGTAAATACATTATATTATTGATAATTTAAATTCATTTGAAATTAATTATATTGAATGACGTAACAGCATTGACACAACATTACTAAATAACTATGTTATTATTAAAATAATTTATTGTACTTTGATAAAATATTTTGAACCTTGATTCGATTACAATATGAGTAATAACGAATAAATCATGAACTTTTCAATTTTTTATAAAACAATTATTATTCAATTAAAATCATTTGATTACTGTGAGCCCCCCTATAACGTTAAGATAGGTTTCACGTTATAGGGGGTTAAGGTTTTTCAATCTTATTTTCAGATTTGAAGGAAATCAATAAATGAAACATTTACATTTATATTTTTTTTTTAGACATTTTTATGTGTTGATGACTGCTTATTTCAAATGTATTTGAAACAAATTGAATTTAAATGCGTTTGAAAAAAAATACGTTATAGGGGGGCTTACTGTATATGTTACAGTTTGAGTGTCCACTTCGTTTATGCACGAACAAACTAGTCTGTTTATACACCTTATAACAGCTCTAGTCCAATTGTTAATGTGATACGACAATTTAAGTTGTTTGCACTCAGATAACGCTCTTATGCTAAATGTTAATAAGGTGGAAATTAGTACGTCAACTAATGATCGAGAAATACGCGTAGTGTCTACCCGTCGTATCAGTTTGAACTTCGAGAGCTAGAATGCTAATCCAAGCTAAAATGCTAATCCAAACTAACCCAAGCATGATACTTATGACGTCTGTTTTTAGTTTACAATTAGACGCAATTATATGTAGGTAAAATTTGACAGTTGAAATTCAAACTAAAACCGATAGTTTTGGTATACCCGAACTAGTATGCGTATTAATAAACAAAAGTGAACACTTGAACTGTGACATGTATATAACTAAAAACCAATATACGTAGAACATACCTAATCAAAAAAAAATATATCACAAACACATAAATCCCACAGTTCGACAAAAACTGTCGTTCCACAGCGCAAGAACAGATCAGAAACGCGCGTTTGTCGCGCGGCCACAGCTCCCCAACCCGTGGGGCCACTTTCTCCGGCTTTTATTGGACAAAATGGCCACCGCACGACCACACTTGAGCTGACCTGGACGACCACTGACCACGGGTGCGTCAAGAAACGCAACATTGTGAATAGTCAATCAATCGGCGCCCCCCAGTTTTGCATTCTTGCGTGCGACGTGTCATTACGACTGTGGAACAATGGACGTGTGTGTGTGTGTTGTTTTTTTGTAATTGGACGTATAATTGGTCGTAATGGACGAAGGGTGGAGAAGGTTTTCATCTCGTTTTTCGTTGGATGTGCTGGAATTGTTTTCGGTGAATGTGTGCTCGATGTTGAGGTACTTTTCGCATTTTGGATACACTTTCAGTTTTTGTTTTTTTTTTTTGCCAAATTAATGGTTATTCAAATGAGAAAGTTGAGTGAAAATTATCTTTGCAATGTTTATTCGTCTTTTGTATGGATTGATTCGTCTTAAAATGCGTGAAAGTGTCTTGAAATTTTATGAAAATCGTCTCGGATTTGTTAATTTTATAGATAAAATTATTTTATATGGAAAATGTTTTGCGTGCAATGGAAAATATTATTATAAAAAAATGTTTACGTCAAAGGTTCTTGTATATTGTGAGTTTCATAAAAATTATGAGTTATCGAATAAGTCACAATATCGTGCCGTTTGCATACATGTATAAATGCGTTTTACTCTTATTTGATTTATTATTTGTATGAAAATGTCTTATTTTTAGTTTTTACTCATTTTGTTGTTCATATTATATCATCTCAGAAATGCTATGAATAATATTACCATATACACGTGTTTGGTAAAGTGGAATTGAGTAATTTAAGGTAAAATTACATATCTCAATCCATAATATCAATATTATATCGCAGTTTTTGAGCTATTGTAATTTTTTTGATTTCTAAGAAAAAAATCCAAAATCTTGCATTTGCGCACTAATAATTTCCAAATAAAAGATGACATGGTAAACAAATCTTATTTTATTGTGTTTCGATCAAAAAATATGAATATAAACATCAATATCAACACAAAACTATTAAAAATACATGACTAGCCATCAAAAACTTGCTGAAACAAAAAGAAACTAGTGTTTTTTGATAATTCATGTTTAAAAAAAACACAAAGCTCAAAGATTTAAAATATTTTTAAATATTATGCATAAAGATTCAATTGCATAAACGACAATATTCAAAACCATAAACGGCAACATCATAAAAGAAAATTATGTTGCATACAAAACAATTGCGTAACGTCACAAGCAATACAACTTTCATCATGAAAGAACTCGAAAATTTATCTTTCGAAAGATGCACATCGAACGTTGCGAATTTTACAAAAGTTGCATTATACAAAAAGTACGCGTTCTAATTACAAATCCAAGTATTAATATGCAGAACTCGTTGCACTTATTAGAATATCGATTGAAAAAAAACGAAGGTGTTTTTGTATCGAATAGAATATTCATCTGGGTGTAATAAAAAGACGAAGATACATTTATTTATCCACTTCTGAAGTGAAATCGAGTCTAATTAGGTGCAACAATTTTCTCTTGTATACGCCAGGGAATTTTCTCCGACCGGAAATATGTTGGTAATAAATAGGAAAATTCATCATACGTAACTCTATTCGATCATATATATGTGCATAATGGCATTCTGTTTAAAAATAAGCAAAATAAATCAGTTAACGTGATTTTGACATATTAAAAACTGTCGTCAAAAAATTATTTTTGAAATTTGATACATACGTTGAACTATAAAAATAACCTTTCTTTTGAAAATGATTTATGGACGGGACGCCACTGGTGTACAATGAGAAAAAACACTTTTCATTTTACTATTTATTATCTTCATGCGATATAAACGAGGAAATGAACGGAAAAGTTCTGTTTGAGTTCTCAGAATGTTCGGTTATCGCTTTGCATGCGATTGTGATTAAAACATTATAAATGTGATGAATATAAAAAGAGTTGTTTGTGCTTAAGTCATTTTAAAATTGATGAAAATGTATGTAGATATTTGAATATTGGATCGTTTAATTTAAATTTATATGACCTGAAAAAAGTTTCAAAAAACTTTTGTCAGTAACTTGATTGAGTAAATATTTTTTTTAGAAGTATTTACATTGTACAGAGAAAAATTGAAGTACAATTACACTAAAAAATTACATTTATTATGAATATAAATACATACGTCTAGTAAAAAATAACGCGTTTATTCAACTCATTCAACTATAAAAAACTGATTACAATACTATCTAAACTAAACAAACTTCTAAAATATCAAACACAGTTCATTATAAATCCATTCACCACAAAATGAAAAAAAAAAACAAAACCTATTATTGAAAATATCCACAAAACATTTCACAAAAATATTTTCCCGTTCGATTCGAAAATACACCGGATTAATCAGCGATTCCCTCCAACAATACAAAGCCCTGAAAATCCGCATATTGACACACACTCGTTAGTATCTGGAAATAAAACTGGTGCGAAAATTACCGGATACCGCAATAATCGCGATCGACAATACCGGTTTCAGCGGTCTGTCATTATTTTCAGTTATTCAGAAAATGGCGCACCGGGGTTAAAGGGTTAACGCTGGATCGCTAACGGTCACGTTTTCGATATTTAAGCATTGTAATGAGTGCAAATATTCGTGATAAATTTTGTTTGATGAGCGATGTTGTATTTCTATTCGATTGGTTTATTTTCAGATTTGTTTCATCGTCGGATTGCGTTGTGAAAATTGGAAAACAGTTTTTTTTTGTGATGCTGAAAAATTTATTATGGAAATTAGCAATTTTTCATTTTGAAGTAACATTTTTTCATTTCAAATTAACAATTTTTCAGTTCAAATTTAAAATGAAAAAGTGCTAATTTGGAGTAAAAAACCTGTATGTAAATTTCATAGTGAAAATGTGAAATTATTATGGTATTTGATAAAATTTATCTATGTCAATATCAATTGTTATTTAACTTTGGTAATTGGTGAGAATTTTGTATTAGATTGTTGACGTCATACGTCTGGAAGGTAATTATCGTAGTTGAATATTGAAATTATTCGTTGTTAAAGGATCATAAATCAACGGGGCGCATTACTGACCCTGCTCAATGTTACTTAACTTCAGGTATCCAGTATGGTAACCAGTATGTTTGACATGGATAGTTCATTGACTTCCTAAATGGTTCTAATTTATTTTTATTGAATAATAAATAATAGTTTGTGTCAACATTGAATATTCAAAATTTATTATTTTTTATAGACATCTTTTGACTGAATCATAAATAAATATATATTATTTTATAATAATAAGAATTTTCAAAAGATGGCATTGTAAAATATTTACATAATTTTTTTCGTCATGTTAATGAATTCAAAACATAACAAAGGCACATCAAAAACATAATTTTACAAAATATCATTTTTAAATCTTAATTGATAATTTATTTTTGATTATTTACATAAATTCATAGAATCGACCTAGATCAATTCAAGGGACTTCACACAATTCCCTTTTTATCCTTGAGATGTGAGTACATATGAGTACACACACATTGCTGAGGTCATTAAGCCCAACCGAGGCCTTTTGCAGAGGCGTACTGTTAATAAATTACCAACGAAGATCTACGAAAATAATTATACGATCGAAAAACACGAGATATAAATTACATCTAATTTTTTATTATTATGCACTATTGCCTTTTTACATAACGCCTCTTCCATCTTAGATAACCTATGCTGTGACCAATTTGAAAGTGTTTTCATTATTTTTTTTTTACAATATCGAAAGATCGACTTTCAAAGATTTCGATACAAAAAATCCACCGTTTCAAAATACGTAACATCAAGTTTTTTATATATCAAAAGCGCACTTTGTATGCGGATTTGACCTATTCACCTTGAATCATCAATTTCAACTCGTACATTCTGCACGAATTTGTCTCAATATGACATGAACCTTCGTTTGTAAATGGAATCGAAGGCTTCTCGCATCATAGAACCTACCTTTTTGAAGCTATAACGATCAATAGAATATATATAATAATTTAACGATATGTAGATGGCACTAATAACTCGTCGTATGCGAATATCATTTACTCTGTCATCATACGTGGAAAATAATTTCAATGAACGTTTCTCATGATTGTTAATTCAACAAATGGGTCAAATACAATCGGTTAATAAATGAAGGATTCAGAAAAAAATATATTCACACGTCTCGTGAGAGTATCAGAACCATTTATATTTCTCGAATGTGAGAGCAACGACCGTGGAACTAGATGCACTTACATCGTCCTCGGTTTAACTACTGTACTTTCAATTCACAAGTTGTATTTTCTCAACTTGACTATCTATTAATTGCTCATCAATGTACTTTCGATTTTGAATAGGTTTTTTATTTGATTTTGATAAGTGGATCAAAACAATCATGTAACATTGTGTGACCTATTGATATGAGTTGATTTTTTAATCACGAGATAATCAGATATATGAAATTATCTGGATAATATGTTTCATCGAATTGCATACAGATTCTATATTATTATTTTTTACGTAATAACAACAACAATAATAATAATAATAATGTTTTATGTATTTATTATACGTGTGTATGATCAACACTTGTTTATTGCTGGAAGAATCTTGAATGATTCTTAGAATTTGATTTAAAAAAATAATTTATTCATATTATTTATGTATTAGTTAGAGTGTAAAATATTTTTAGAAATATAAATTTATTCAAATGATGCATTTTAGTTTATTTATATTTTTAATTATCAAGTTATTTCCGTGATCAATTCAATGTATCAACAAAAATTCGTACAACATGGATAATTTATTTGATTAATTTTCTAAGTACATTATTTTCAAAAAAATTGATCAAAATTATACGAATCTTTTATATTCCTCAACATACAATGGAAAACCTCGGTCGCAAGTCGAATCAATACAAAAAAATCAATCAATTTTATTTATACAAAAATTTCCGTATTTTTTCCAAAATGCATTGATTAGTGACGGAAGCTCGCGATTTAATAAGTATTTATTTTCCGATTTTAAATACGAAAAATCATAAGCCGAAGACTCGTTTCATGAATAAATTCACAATTTTTCAAATAATACTTCAATCACACACAAAAAAACAACATAACAAATCCACATAACAAATTTTCATACATAAACCTCGATTCACCGGACAACAACTTAAACTAAAGTTCACCCAACGGCAATCGAAGCCCATCACACACAAAACCCCATCAAACGACCACACGAGTATCTAGTTCTCCAAATCCCAAAGAACCAACGAGATTTCCACTTCCATGGAATAACAGAAACGACAATCCGGTCAGTGCAGTATTCAGTATGCAGTATGCAGTATGCAGTATGCAGTATGCAGTTGGACCGCGACCTGCATCAACGGACTTGCATAGGAGAACGTGCCACAAACCGGAGTATTGTTTGCACAATTAGAACTGGTTTAGCCGGGTACTGTTTAGGTATTATATATTTTTGAGATGTGTTAGATAATATTGGAACCGGTGTCCCTTAATTGCTTCTGTTTTAGAAAGGTTTTCGATGTACTTAGGTCAGTGTTGCGATTATAGCGGTGTAATTGCGATTGCGAACACGTGTTTTTTTTATTATATGTTCATGTAAAGGTATCGATTATTGGTTTGTGTAGTTTTTGTTGGATATTTTTTTAGTATATTCGAATGAATCGGCTTGGATGGTTTTGAGAGTTAATTTTGAGTTTTGTTTTGATCGATGATAAATTGATTGTGCTGACATGATAGTTTTTACAATTGAATGGAGTGATATTTTTTATTGAATAACGTATCAATTTAAAATGAAATTTATTGTATTTGCGGTTGCAGATATAAGGCCTTACTAAATTTTCCTCTTTATTAATTAAGTATGTGATTTGTTTAATTTTTCAATTAGATTTCAATTTAAAAAAATAGAAATTGATACTAGTATGAAACATGGCTGGTTTAAAAAGAGTTTGCATTGGAAAAAAAATTACATAAAGCTTTTTTAAGTTGATGATTATAATTCTTCAGAAAAACTATGTCGAGTTATAAAGTATTAAATCATTGACGTATACAATTTTACAGGAAATGAATCACCAAAACGTTCAAAAGAATAAATTTACAATATAATTAGTAAAAAGTCATAAACAAAAAACCTTGTAACGATAATTGAATTTTGATTGTTTGAAAACATCGAACTTTGATATAAGTATAATATATAATATCAACATAAAAAGCTTCAATTTTCCTTACACACATAAAATTGATAATTTTATCGATATATTTAACAACGTAAATAAAACACTGAAAAACCACACAGCTCGATTATACTGAAAAAAAAACTATCACTCTTTGAACCATGCAATTATAACCACGCCGTAATAAGTCGCAATTAAACGAAGCCTTAATGCACGTGTGGTTCGTTCGAAAACAGCCTTCAGTATACATTTTTTTATTATAAAAATTAAAATATGAGAGCTCTTCTACGATTCACGGAAATTACGTGGCCTTCGTTGAATTGGTGGTTTATTATCATTTTCCCGTATTGAACTCGAAAATTTGAAAGAAAATGTCAGAGATTTTTAGAAATTCGTGTTATCGAATTCTCTTGTTTTGAATATTGCGTAAAAGTCGTCTGCCTATTTTGAGCATACCGGTTTTTTTTATGATTCAATATGTATCTATTTATTTGTGTATTCGTGCACTTTCTCCGTTTTAGTGCGTTTTTTAAAAAAATATTGATAGAGATCACGATTGCCGATTCTCGATGCACGTTCCGATAAAAAAATGATTTTACTAAATAAAGTTTATATTAAAAAGATTATTATAATTCTATTGAGAAAGCAATAGAAATTTAATTATTAATTGAATTAAATTATAAGTCATATTGACAGGTTGAAGTGAGTGAACTTCATTGATAGACTATAATTACCACTTGAGTACAAAAACGAAATTAAACGTACCTTGAGGTTGTTAAACTCACGAATTACTTTTCACAATTGAAAATGTACATATGAGTACTTGAGGTTGTGTTCATTTCCATTTTTCGAATCTTCTCATAAGTGTCAATAGACCAAATCGAAAATCGAAAACCCTTTCACATCACACCACACACATTGTACAATTAATAATTTCAAAATGAACGTACGTCATAATCTATGTATACGTTACATACAAGCGAACATTACCATTACTTTTTTTCAATACAGTTCAATTTTGACAGCCGGTTTTTCAATCGGTAACACAACAATGTTACATACAACATTTATTTTTCGGTCGATATTAGCAAGAGCACTTCCTGTTCTAAAAAAAAATAATCTATATTTATATTAAACGTATCGATAAAAAGCAAAAGTTCGCCGGACGACTTTCTTTTTCTTCCTGTGAATGGTTACTTATGCGTTTTTTGCGTATTTTGGTTGCATGTATTTCCTATTACTACTGTTAAGTTTATTCATGGGAAATTGACAAAAAATTGTGTATTGTGTTTTGTTTGAGCTGCTGGGAATTTTTTCGGCCATTTGACAACTGTCACGCGGCCTTTATATTGTTTGCATAATTACAGAAGTCTTTTAAAATTGGTTGCAATTGAGAAAATGACTCAATGCATATTTTAATTTTGAAAAAATAAGTTGCAAATTTGAGTTCATCACAATGGATAAGTAATACTTTGATAATATGTTGTTTGAAAAATAATGCCGGTTTTTTCTCAAAAATCAGGAATCTGACTAAAAAAATTCACGCTCAATAAAGCCATATAATTTCATTACATACATAAATTTTTTCAAAATTTTCTTTTAAATAATATTACAAAAAATCAATTTATATTTTAATTTATTGAAAACGTTATTATGTAATCGACGAATTCATTAGATTTTGCTATTTCATATTCACTATCGTTATTTAAATCAGTGCAATTGTAAGAAAATTCACATTCACTTTTCATAAATATTGCTTAATATAATAACCTACGAAACACTCATCTAAAATGTCACATTACAAAGCGCACTTTCAGATTCGCTTTAAAAAAAATGCATTATCTAACAAGAGAACACAAAACTACCACGTAATTCGAATAAAAAACCAGCACATAATATTTTCGTTCAAAAAGCGACCACGTACATTATAATTCAGGGTTACGAACGCCACTGGTTTGTAAAAACGTATACTAAAGAGTGGTTCGTAACTGGTAAACTTTAGTCCGCGCGATTCTGTCGTTGAGACGGTTGTGTTTTTTGCTTGTTTTCGTTTTGTCAGTTGAAGTTTCATTTTTGTTTTGTCACAAGATTGATTTTGAAGATTCATTGTAATAAATTTTTGTTGAAGAAGAGGATACGCTAGCTTTGGATTTTGCTTAACGATCCTTCAAGGTGAATTTTTTTAATGGCATCAATCGTAAAAAACTTGGCAATCAATTGTCCTTTGTGTTGAATTGAAGTGTTTATATATCCATACTAAAATTTAAGTATAAAAACTAATATTTAAAACTTTTTTTAATATCTTTATATTAAAAAGATTATGATTACATTTATTACGCACAAAAAATAAAAATGATTGATATGTAAATTGAAGGTTATTGATTTCACGTGTGCTATTTTAAAAATTTTATCTGTTATTTCGGTTTGGTTTTGATGTTAATTTAAGATTTATGTAAATGTTTTTTGTTTGCACTCATACACGTTCGAGGGCAAAAAAGATGTTATGCCAAAATAATGAGTTTTTTTTTGTATCACATTGAATGTCATTTACTAAATTGTGAATAATGTAATACGCAATTGTATTATGAAAAAATTAGGTTATAGTAATATAAAAAAGTTCAATATGTTTTTGTATATACACATTTTCACGATTTGTAAAGATCGAAAATTTTTGTTGTTTTTCAAAATGGAAAAGTTTCGAAACAGTTCAATGATTTTGTAGTGGTTTTTGTCCAGTCATTTTCTAGTCTTTTTGTTTTGTTATTGGAAACCGTGATCTTCAAATTGGACAGATGTATGTCAAATTATACAGCACGAATTCGGTTTACTACGGACCTTCAAAATCGAAATCGTTTCTTCGTACTTATTACTAAAAAAAAAATCAAATCTATATTTTATACGAGCGGATGACTAATCTCAATTGACGCAAGACTTAAATGTTTTTTAATCTATTTCCTTTTTTAATTTTATTATTTATATAAAAAATTTGGCTTTAAAAGTAATGAAAGTTTCTTTTACGGCACCGATCACAAAAATGATCAAATATTTAAAATTAACTTTTCGTAAATTTAGAATAAACTAATCAAATTTTCCTAGTTTAATATTTTACATAGAAAGGAATCTCATAAAAATTCCAATTATATATCTTTTTTTCCATGTATTTATTGAATTTAATTCGATCGATTAACATTACAATTAGCACATTTTTTCTTGACAAAGAACTATTTCAACAACTATTTGCGTAAACAAAATCAAGTGCAAATCCAATCAACTATAACATTTAATCGAATAACGTAAGACCGATTATAATTGCATTATTTTTCTTAACAAATCGTACAACTTAATAGACCTCGCACTGAATTGCAAATGCACAGTAATTGCTCCAACCTAATATGATTTTCATTGAAATCATCGAACATTTTCTATGCCATGGCCACCGACACGCATAGAAATTATCAAATGCCAAATACATGATCATTACGAGCACATTGTACAATAAATTCATTCACTTTCATCATTGCGCCATTGTAATTAGTTCTTATTTGGAACGGGGATCTATCAGTTTTGTAATAAGTAACAGATTCGAGTGAATCTTTTTTGCTGAAGTTTGCATAATTGGGTTTGTTCGATGATTTATTGCTTCTCATGTTGAAAATCGTATGCACAATCGCAAAAGTTTGAATGTCAGTGTTTTTTTTTTAATTAGTTGAGTAATTAGAGTTACTAATTGAAAGCTTGAGGCATTTTGTATTATTTGGAAAGAAAGTTCAATTGTTTGCGATTTTACTTGCACTCTATTTATGCATAAAAAAGCTAATAGTTTTAATATTAAAATATTCATCATCGTCATGTGCACTCTGTATAATGAACACTCCAGAACAAAGCATGTTCGTTATTCATTTTTAGAAGGATATTTTTCTTTTTTATTCATATAAATAGTAATAGGAATGTAAGAAAGGTAATTTCCGAGTAATCAAAATGTTAAAAATATTCCCTTAATCGCAACCAACTACCAATCACGCCATTTGTCGCTTAACTTCCGTAATGAAGAAAAAAAATACCAACAAGGCTAAACCGTCGATAAAGATTTATTAATAAAATTCAAAACGTAAATGTGCTCATTCATCTATAATTAATGTATTTTCCGTAAGCTATAAAAATATAATTTAATCGTTTAACCAGAATTAAATTAAACTTGCGATCGTATTAGTAAATTACAATTAAAAAAACAAGAGGTTTTAAAAAACGATATAAGCCCCTAAGAGTACGCAAGTTATCCTTGATCGTTAGAAATATTTCTGTAATTGGTCACTATATTTAAAAAAAAAATCCTGATATAAATCACGGTCAAGTCGCTTACAAGAACAAGGTCTAAACAATAACATCGCTTCTATATTTTCAAATAAAATGAAAAAAATCAAATGATACATATTCATAGGGCAAATAATCACACGCGCAATTGTTTCCACTTCACTCATTTCGTAAAAAAATATTGTGGTTTTGTAATAAAACCATATCACGAGAATGAAAAGGATTGCGTAATATAATACAAGAGCGAGTTTTACAATACGCGAAGTTGTTAATAGACCTAAAGTAGGTTCATAAAGTATTTTTTATATGTTAATGCGATTAATCTTTATATCCTTTCTAGTTTACTGTGAGTTATGATAATCGAAAAATCGATCTAATAATTTCAATCCAATAAGACAACTAGTAAAATACGATTGCCGATTCGTATTATATTTTTATGCGATTATATTATCTATAATGTATTGGTATATTAAAAGAATGTTTTGAATTCGTTCAAAGCATTCAAAAATAGTTAAAATTCTTTCAAAACAATTTGTAGTCAAACAATATACTTTCCATTTGAACGATCGTGGCTTTTTCGAGTTAAGAATTGCATGAAATCCAATGGTCCGCCTTTTCATTGCAATTATTGCATGTAAAGACCAAGAAACTATTGTGTTCGCATTACAATAATATGAAGAAATAGATTTGTATGTATTCACATCGGTGAATGCGTGAAAATGGATCAGAAGTCCATCTATATGTTAACTTTTCACGGAAACCGTTCGATGTATATTATTTAGTGAACGTGTGTATATTTGAAATGTTTTAATATTTAATTTCTAAAAATGATTTCAATGATTTCTAAAAAAATCCGGTATGCAATTGAAGCTTTTAAGATAATAATAAAAAAATCGAATTTGATGATTTTTAATTCATGTTTGTACATTTAAGTTTATTAAGCGAAATTTTAAATTTTCACTTCACATTCAATATAATACAGGAACATAAATTGAATTAAAAATATTGAATAATTTTATCATGAATTTTTATACTGTAAATTTTTTATAACCAAAAAATGACGATATATATAAAATGCACATTTTGTATCGTTGACAAATAACATTCAAACGTAAAAACTATTTACAATTAGACATAAAAAAACGTTAAATTTTTCTCGAAAAAAAAAAAAAAAAAATTTTAAATCTACCTCTGGTACAATCAATCAAAAGGTTTTTTTTTTCGTTGTAAACATATCTGATCTAGATCTTGGAAAAAATCTAAAGAATTACAAACGACCGGATTTATTTCGCAGTAAGTTTCATAAATTTTTTCATTGTTTTACTTTTTTTGTAATGCTACATGTCGAACAAAATTTTTCGAATTTCTCAAAAACGTTCCGATTCACATACTTCATGTTGCAATATCCGCAACATTATTTTAATTGTTTAATGAGCGAATTCGCTAATTTCTACGCATAAAAATTCGTAAACATCGAAAGTAAATGAGATAGTTTTTTATCGCTAAAATTTATAGTAATAAGTGAAATATTTAATACAATAATTATAATTAATTCAATAAAAGTAATGAAAGTTTACTCAAAAATAAAACTGAATAAAAATAAATTTTGGTCTTGTATAACTTTCCAAAATAGAGATTTTAAGCATTTACAATAAACTCGTAAGGTGTCATTTGAATTGTGAGTGTATTTTAGTTTAATGTTCAGTTCAATACAGATTTTTTTCGTTGATGAGATTTTAATGTATATAGTTTGAGTGGAAAATCATGGACGTACGTATAATAATCGGTAAAAATTTTGCGAATATATGAATAATTGCTCTCCACACATAGATGAGATAAAATTGTGATTAAAAAATATTTTATTATTTTTCCTTCAGTTATTATAAGAAAATTATTGCATCAATTCAAGGTTATGTTGATTAACTTACCATTAATTCTTCATATATTCCCTTTAATAAGAAATACTTTATAAAAGCTGTGAAATTTTATATTTACGCGAACTAATTGAGTCATAAAATTCCATAACGGATACAATATATGAATATGAATAGAACGCATGTTGCATTATATGTATTTAAATGAATTTTTTTCATACATAAAAAATATCCAATAACCATCTTTAAAATAATTGATACATGTAATAGTTATGTTCAAATAATTTGAATGGCACATGTGCTAGATAAATTTGACATAAGTCCATTGATAAAAAATATCATTCATAGATAATTTGTAATCAGTTGAACTCAATTATTTAAACAACAAATCTGTCCCGCAGTATCCTTTGTTCTGTCAAAGAGAATCAACATTAGTAAAACATTGTGTACAATATAAATTAGTTTTTAAAATGGTATGTTTATTTACAATATAATTATTATGTTTAAAATAATAATGGTTGATCAATTAGAATTACATAGTAAGGAAGCACTGTAAGAGGTTTTGTCGTTTTATGCATTAAAGGAAAATGTTTATCTCTAGCATTATTATAATTTATGAGTCAATTTAAAATTTACATAATGTGCCTTTCTTAAATATATTTTATAGGATACAGCAACAAGTATGCCTGAAGAAGATTTTAGTGTAGATTTAGATCTGGGTGAACCTCCACCAGAATTGATGAAGTTTGCAAGAGAATA
>JAOXNN020209028.1:0-19190 GCA_028571205.2 Hydropsyche betteni | reverse complement strand
ATTTCGAGATAAAACTACAAATTCGTGTTTATATTTTTATTAGAACTGTTTTAGTTCCTGATATATCGTGGGACCCCGTATTGCCTCGCGACCCCGTCTTGCGCCCCCCCCCCCCCCTTCCCCAACATACACAAATCCAGTTTTAAGTTGGTACCCTGCATTCACGCACACATTAACATCCAAGTTAAACGTCAGTTCATTATTTCTATATGAAATAGAACCCAACCTAACCTAACCTGGTAAAAGTCGCTTATTGCCCATGAGTGTCGCTCGTTACCCATGAGCGTCCCAAGCGGTAAAAAGCGTTTATACACGTGCATGCACCTACACATACAAAGATTAGCGTGCCTAGTTTTCAATTTGGCACCCTGCATTACGTTCATACACATATACTCATTCGCATTTTGACAGTTGATCGTACGAAACTTTTTATTCAGAAGCCGTATCAGAACTGTATACTCACATTATAACTAGGACGATGTCCCTCATGTGAAGGCGACGTACTGCGTACGCGCAGGAGCGGCGTACGTCTATAAATAAGGCGCGCCTCGCCTCACGAGTCATTCCGGGTCCGACCGTCGTCCGAGCAACATGGCTGCAATAAAACATCTCCATTCGAACACGCTCACGTTCACTCTACAATGTTTTCCCTAGAAATGCGTGAGCTGATTGAACGTTCAAATCATTCTATATTTTTTTTACTTCCATACTCACCAATTATGAATATCATCGAAAAAGTAATTTCTAAGATTAAATTTTCTACCAGGAATGTGCTTGAAAACCCACCGAATGGATTAAATTTGATGGAAATCATACAAAAGTCAGTTGATAAATTGCAACAAATACTAAACGAATGTGTACAGAAAATTGCCTGCAGCATTTGCTAAAGAAGCGTCGCAAATTAATATATTTTGGTAATTTTTGAGAACTGGCATAATCAATAGTGCTAAAACCATTTTCATTTCTTCAAATATTTTCATTATTAAAAAATGCAAGGAAAGGTCTTCCTGATAATAGAAAATTAGGCCATTTTTCCTTAAAACTTTAAAGGATATCACTCTGAAGTAATTCTGATTCAAAAAATACTCTCTGCCAAATTTTCTTACAATTAGAACAACTGTAAACAATTACGTCTATTCATAAATTGCATTATTTTTCATTAAACTTTGACGACTATAAAGAAACTGACGAATCAACGAAAATTATATGTTCATATATTATAGTTATGTATTTAGTTACAAGCACAATTTCTCATTGATATTTTCCAATTTTTAGGGTACATATTTTTTAAATTGGATTAATGAATTAACCTTTAAATCACTGATCGTCATAAATTATTTTTCATGACATTTGACTGTATGTCCACCATATTTTCCTCAATACGATAAATTCCAAAACCAACCATTACATAATATTCTAGAAAAAAAAAATGAGATCAGGACATCCTTTCGTCAAATAACCATACAACACATCGATTAAATTCGATACTTTTTAAACCATCGATAACCATATTTCCACGATTTATCATTTTTTTATTGAGGATTCTATTTTGAACGCTTATTGAATTTAGAAGACTTGTGAACGATAGATTGTAATACCTTTATTCCGTTTCACGTCGTAATACATTTTTAATGATCGATCGATTCCGATAAAATTGCCCTATATACGATTCCGCATTAAAAAGCAAAATTATGAATATTCGCCGCTATCATGCACAAATGATATTGATATTTTCATGCACTTACGATTGTTATAATGTATTGATTTATAGCATACTATAATTTTATTTTATGCAACAATACAAATGACTCGTAAATTTATTGCGTTTATAATTTTTATTTAGGAATTGATTTAATTATTTTCGCATTCATACCAATTAAATTCTATAAATTTTATAATCTCATTTTTGAATAATCTGCATAACGAAGAAGTATGAATCGTTGTTTTTTCGTTTTCATATTCGTGCCGAAGGGTAACCTATAATTACTATAAGTTTATGTATGACAATGTAATGGTTTTAATATTTAAATATTGATTTTTTTCTGGCGATACTTTATTTGAAAAATTAATTACATCATACAAAAAATATGGTCCCATGACTTAAACACGGTGACAGTTAATCACAGTGACAATCGAACACAAACATTATCTTTTTTTTTTTTAATAAAACTTTTAATGTTATTATTTGTTTATTAAAAAAATAATTCAATATTATTTCCGAAAGTAACAAAAATTTAAATTTAGTTTGATAAATATTTATTTATCACTGTATGTATGTATGTATGTATGTATGTAATATATTGTATTGAATACATTCAGTGGTTCTTAACCTTTCGAAGTCACGGTGCACTTTTGATCATGAAAAAATGGTAGTACAATTAAACGGCGGAAAAAATTCGGACAAAATTTTTATTACAAATTGAAAAAATTACATAACAATTAAAAAAATATATTCATAAAACTACTATGTATATGTGTAAAATAAAAATTATTTTACTATTTTAGCTGCGTCAAAAAAAAAATTTGTACACATTTTATTTTAAAATAAATAGTATTGATTTTTCAACATGATCGAAATTAAGCTTTGGGACAAATATGTTCCTTGGTCCTTAAAGGGTTTTAAGGTGCAAGCATTTTGGAAAGTTCCTCGTCTTGCAGACATCCTCTCAAAAACACTTCTTGTGTGAGCTGTCCATCATTGTTTTCATCTATCTTATCGAAAATGTTTCTTGCACGCTCTTCAGCAGAATCTATAGACTGATTACTTGAACAAATGCCCAGCATATTGTAAATGGCCTAAAATATAAATGTTTACATGTAAAAATGCTTCCGACAGAAAAAAACTTATTTCTATTGGCTTTTTTTGACTCTTATTCTTTACAATGCCAGTATCAAAATGACAAATTCAAATTAATATTGAGTAATATCAATAAAATTACTTTAATGATTGAAAAATTTAATAGGTGTTAAATTAAAATTAGGTTCGCATATAATGTAAATATCCTTATGGTATTTGTATATACATTTGAATTACCTGAACGATTTTTGTCATTTCTTGGATATCAATCACACCATCTCCGTCAATATCATACATTCTGATCGCCCACTTAAATTTTTCTTCAGGTGTACCATTTAATTTAACATCTAATCCTTGCAAGAATTCCTAAAACAATAGCAAATTACAGAGTGATCGATAAGTTTCATGGAATTGGTTAAATCGGTTAAATATAATTTTATTGTTATTTAATACTTCTGTCTACTTTTCTGTCAAATTTTTAATCCCCTTTTTTGTAAAATTGTGTCGATTATGAATTAAAATGTCCCTTTTTCGCCACCTCTGTTATTTAAAAAAAATCCCAACTAAATAATTTTTAAATGACCTGAAAAGATGATAATCTAATGGCGCATGATCCAAAGAGCACGGAGGATGTCGAATTGAATTGTCTCCTACCCTAACACCATAATTTTATCTTTCGTGATTTTCGAAATATGTATGTAGACGAACGTTGGTCCATACTGTCATCGCTCAATGTATGCGGCGTCCATTTTCCTACTTTTCACACCTTGTCAATTTTTTTTTCATGGGTTCATACATACTTGAGCTGATCATAGATTTTTACCAATTTCTTTTGAATAGTTGTAGTTGGATTCGTTTCAACTTCGACTCTTAAAATGTCTCCATCCACAATCATCGGTTTTCTGCTTCTACTCAACACATTGCTCAGTAAATAAATATTGTTAATCGTGACTGTTGTACTTTTTTTCAAGAAATGGTAAAGCATAAAAAAGTGAAAAAATTATTCGCTCGGGGCTCTCATTAGCTCGGAACACGCTCGAAAGTAAAAGGTTGGCGACCAATGAATAGTTCCGCTGGCACTGGCTAGGTGTCACTATGGTTTTCAAATATCAATTTTCATCTTCTCACTTCTGTGTGGTGGGTCGGACGCGACGACATGTTTTACACTTGATTTGACAAACCTGATTGAATAAGATGCGTTCAGTAAAATACATTCAGCTCCACCCATCCATGTGTTCAGTACGTTCAGACTTCTGACTGACTGAGACATGCGGCATTAAATAAGTGTATTTATTTTTACTGACAGAAATGCGACCTTTACAACCTACCGCTACCTTCAGTTTTTTTTTTAGTAAATTTATTTTTTTAATAAATTAATGACATCTAGTTAACGCTAGTTGAACTTTTTTCGAAATTCCTATCGCAACCATTGAATTTCGAGCGTTCCACTGACGAGTTCCATGACATTGTTAACCCAATATAACAAGACAAGTGATTAAAAGTCGACGAACATGACACAACTGAGAATCGAAAAGAACCATCATAAATACGACATTACTTTCGGGATAATATTAGCGCAGCCAAAATCAAAATACACGCTCACCTTGAAATCGATATATCCGTTCCGATCCATGTCGAATGTTCGAAAGGCATGATCGCCAAACTCCTCCACGTTACCAGAAGGAAAGTACATCTTATACATGTCGATGAATTTCGCAGGTGCTAACATCCCGTTCGGACAATCTCGCTATAAAGTCGATTAATCATCGATAAATATACACGCGATATACACAAAACAAAACTGCCGAAAGAATCCGACTCGGACGTACTTTGAAACCCTTGTAGAACTCCTTAATAGTCGGTTCGTCGAAGCGTGTGAGAGATTTGAGGGAATCCATATCCTCTTTAGTGAGCTTGTCTTTGCTCACAAAAACCCCCATGGCTGACGATCAGCCTGAAATTCATAATACAGTCAATAACAATTACAATAAAAATGTGTGAAATAATTGTTCGAGATCTTCCCGAAATGAAAAAAATACATTTTACATACAGTAGGGATAAGCGGGGTTCAAGAGGGCATGAATAGAAACGCCGAATCATGAGACGAGGTGTGTCATCTCTGTAATGTATGTCGCTCTGCTCATACACAACATATCATCTCCACACGCGGTCGTGTACCACACTGACCCGAGCTATATAAAAATCGAGGAGTCTAGGGTTGTCATTAGCGACAAACCGGTTTACCGGTAAATTACCCAAAAGCAGTTCGGTAATTTACCGGTAAATGAAAAGGTTGACACAAAATCATATTTTTATCCTTTCAGTTTTGTGTTAGATGTTCTCCACTGTAATTTGAAAATTTTGAAAAATTTTTGCTTTGCTCTTGGAAATCAAAAATTTAAAAACATTATTTCATTGCTTTTTTGTGAATCTTTCAAAACAAAACATACCAAATATTCAAATACATTTCACAAAATTCAATGAAATCATAACAAAATCTGTGTGTTTACTATTTATATTTAAAATTAGTATTACATTTCAATCAAGCTAAACAACGAAATTTTCGCCAGAACAAAAACCGGAAAAAAATATCGGTTTATTTCGTTTCGGCAAAAAATATTCAAATATCCGAATTTTTTCGAAAAGTGTTGCCGTTTTTTTAGAAAATATTTTTTGGAATTTATGGGAAAGTCGGTTTTTGTAAATGTAAGGTTTTTTTTCAACTCAGAGCTGAACCGAAAACCGAAACGAAAAAAATACGCATCGAAGCCCTGATTTACAATTTCATAATAAAATTAAACTCGTCTAAAGCTGTAAACATTTCTGAGATATGATGGTATTTTGTATTTTTTCACATATGGCAACACTGTGTTTATGCTACCAAACGACTAGTTTGTGCGCGTGTCAATTTTGGGCGTGTAAGAATTCAATTCGATTCTTACTAATATTATTTATCACATCCAATAATACAAACTTTATATTTATAATCTTCATATTTATGCCATAAAAAAAGGTTTGTGCAGTTCAATAACAACTCTGACGCTACTTTGTTTACATGTTTATGTACATGAATTTTCTTCAATTCTTATCTGAAATTGCGTTTAAACTTGCACAAAATATATTTTCATCATATTTATATTCGTATTAGACGAAAAACGTTTCATTTTAATTGTTATAAATGAATTATTTTCATATAACCTCAATTATAATTTTTTAGGTTACTTTTACATCGTAATACAAAAATGTCAAATTATCAAACACTTCTTAATAAACGTTTTCTTGTACGAATTTATTGATTGAGTATCTTTTTATGCTTTCAGATCAATTTATAATGAAACTGTCTTAATAATTCCGAAGAATATCACTCCGAATAAAGTTCATACATACCACTAAAATGTCTCAAGCAGAAGAAGATCCAGAATTGCGTGAACTGGTGACGGAAGCTCTCGAAAAGACCGGTGTATTAGCCGCAGTCCGTGCCCATTTGCGTGCCGGAGTCTTCCTGGCGTTAGAAAGAGAACATGAACAGAAACGCTCTCATCATACCCATCTTCATCAAATGCTGAATACGCACGATGGCCGTTTAGCACTTTTGCTCGTGCACGAACTTTTAGAATTCTGTCGGCTACGTCACACCGCTAGTGTTTATTCTGCAGAAACAGGACAACCCAATACTTATGCCTATAAAGGGAGAGAGTCTTTATTGTACGATCTCAAACTTACGAACATGAAAGAAAACTCTCATTTGCCAGTATTAGTCCAATTGATATCAGTATTGTTTAAATTATCCAAAACAACACCGTCCACTTCACATTCAAGTATTAAAAATAATGTTGCTAACGATAATAATGTTCAAAATGATAAAGTCGAGTTGAATAGTCCTGATAATTACGATACTACGTTTACTTCTGATTCGACTAATTCGACTAATGATAGAAGTAAGGCAGCTGTACAATTAAATCTGAACGGATCGGAAGAAAATGATAAATCGTTATCGGATCATATCGATGATGATAAGTTTTCTTCAGTATCGGAACAATCTCTTGGTAATGATGCTCATATTGAACTTCACACTGATAGTGAAAAAAGTTATTCTGATCATAACGTAAGCAGCTCAAAACATTTAAAAGATTCTGTTAATTCAGAAGCTTTATCAGACAATATCGATGTTCAGAATGGATCTATTATTAGTTCAATCAAGTCACTCGATTTAGTATCTCCTAAAAAAACTTTAGATGAAATATCTTCTTCGCAACACTCAAACGAAAATAGTGAAGTTAATATGAGATCAGAAGACATATTAAATGAAACATTAGAAGATAATAGTATCAGCAATAGTGAAAACAAATTAGACGTACTTTCACTTGAGCCTAGTCAAAATTCTAGTAAAACCGAAGTGTCTAATGAAAGTATAATCGAAGAAATAATCCAAGATGGTGATGATACTGGATCTCTTATTCGTAAATCTTCAATCGGTAGCTCTCGTTCACAATCTATTACTGAATTGCCG
The DNA here is from genome assembly GCA_028571205.2 of Hydropsyche betteni. NCBI lineage: Eukaryota > Metazoa > Arthropoda > Insecta > Trichoptera > Hydropsychidae > Hydropsyche > Hydropsyche betteni. The sequence goes on along the minus strand of JAOXNN020209028.1, from coordinate 11,883 downwards.
TCTTCAAAGTATTCTATACAAAAAACGAGCGATGAAGAAACGTCGAGTTTATTAATTAAATCTAAAGATTCTGAATTAAAATATTCCAAGTCTCAAGTTGATCCGAAAAGTGGAAATTCAACAAAAAAACTTATGAAAGACAATCCCAAAAGCAAACCGCAAGTTTCTAAAAGTAAGGTCAATTTAAATATAGTTGAAAAACGTCAAAACAAGTTGCTGAAAAAAACCAACGATCATTTTCCACATACACAAGACAAAATAAATATGTCAAAGAATAAAAATCTAATTCCGTCCGCTGGCAATAAAATAAATACAGACAAGAACTCTTCAAAATTAGTGAAAACTACACAAATTGATAATGTGAATGGTTCTGAATGATTTTGAGAAGAGTTGATCAGTTATACCTCGTTTTACCGATAGCCATATTTTCTTGTGACTTTGTGTATTTCAATTGCTTTAAGTATAATTTTTTTCATTGAATATCGATTCTAATCATGATGTGCTCAATAATCTAAGTTTTATATTACTATGCACTAATTTGACCATAATTATAAATGTAAAAAAATTGATTCCATTAAATGTGTACATGATTATTCTATGTACCAATGCCATATTATTTGTATACTATTTTACTACTTAAGACTGAAAAAGAATAGTATATATGCAAAACACTGTGCCTTTAAAGACAAATTTGAGATTATTATACACACTAAAAAATTTTTACCACAATGCATGGACTAGATGTTTTAAATTGTATAATTTTCAGTATTTTCAGAAAAAATAAACACACTTAACAATAACCTTTTTTTATTAACAATCCTTAATACATTTAATACTTTAAACCAGCGATTCCCGACCTGCGGTACGCGTACCACCGGTGGTATGCGAAAATAAACAGTAATAACGGACATAAAAAGTAAAAATAATCAGTCATAAAAATACCATTTAAAGTGTAAATTGTCTCGTTTATATCAAAAGAATTTTTACATTTACAGTGTTTAATTAATTTTATATACATATATTTTCTATTAACATTGGTAATTTTTGGAAAAAACTTGCCTGCGGCGCATTTCATTTTATGAAAATAATTTAATTTAATTCTATGTAATTTTTTTATAATAAAAATTAGCTAACAAAAATACTTCTTTAAATGTCCTAGTTTTGAATTTCAACAAGAAATGAGCTTCGACACCTTTTATTTAAAAAAAAAAAAAACATTGTGAAATGTAAAGTTCAAATGTCTCATTTTTAACAGAAAAAATAAAACTTGGTATTTTTTTTTTAAACTTAAATAAATTGAATCCGGGAAATATAGTCACCCTATAAAATTTATAATGCAAATAGAATAACAAATTTCTCGAAATACAATCATTTTTACGAAGTCGTACAATTAAGCGTGATGTACTACCAAGTGGTACGCAAGCCAAAAAAGTTGGGAAATGCTGCTTTGAACAATTTCATATAAAGCCCCTTTTACCAAATTGCCTGTTTACTTACAAATTATTTATTTTTTGGCAATTGAAACGGTACAATATTCATTTCGTTACAAAAATCATCCACAGACTGTTCCCACCTTTTTTCAAAATATACCCCCTGCAAAAACTTAGCAGTGCTTCCAGTTTTCAAAGCCCACGGCAAATAATGATTAATATACAACCACCTATGTTTCGGTTTCAACCTAACGGCGCCAAAAATGGCACCACCAATACACATGGGCAAACCGGTCTGCAATCCCTCGACCCATTTGATGGTGACCTCTCCCAACAACGACGTCCTCATCCTTAAGGACGAATGTACGAGATCGTGGACTTCCCGGTATCGCTGCATCACGTATCCTAGTTCGATGTCTTGCACAAACTGTACCGGAAGGCGGGAATCGGCCGTAATTTTGTTATCAATCATGAAATCGTGGTACGTTCTTCCGATGGTGTCTTCGGGCAATTTGCTCAGCCAGTCTTGGTTGAGGGTCTTTGAGTTTATCCGAGGCCTTTCTCTCAAAATAGCAGCGCCTTCTTCGGTGTTCAGCATTTGCTCTCGCATGTGTTTCAAAGCGTGTTCGCCCGTTGTTTCTCCGAGGCAGGCTATCATGTCGGCTCTCGGATCGAATAATGCTATAGCTGCTGAACCGACGGTTAAAAGGCTTTTTTGGAATAGGTTCGTTTCTATGTGATTGGCTTTGAATTCCTCCTCGAATGTTGGGAATTCGTCAGTATCTTCCAATTTTTCACTAGTAGCAATGCTTCTAACATGACAACGACTCAAATCAGGTAACTTACTGTTTCTAAAACTAATCAAACGACTAAAACGAGGACGAAACATTGTAAACGTCAAAAATGCGTACTTTCAATAAACGTCAAATGTAGAAAACATATAACTTTGGCCATAACAAAATGAATTGTAGATATCAATTTTTACAATCATTCAAAAGTTTCATTACAAATTATAACATGACGGTTCTTCAACGACAAACATTGCCCGAATTTTGTATATAACTTCCTTTTTACCTTCTTTTCGTTTTTTTTTCTTCGATCAGACTACTTCGTTTAGACTTCGCTTGTAAGTAAAAAAACGATTATACAGAATGTTAAACGACGAATTTTATAAATTTACAAGACTGTAAGTTCGATCGAACAATTCGGAGCAGCAGAGGAACGTTTCCGACATGTGCACATACACATGGCCCACTACCATCATCCGAGGATAAGCAATATTACCTCATAATGATAGACAAACAGGTCAGAGGCAATTTCAGTGAGCGACATTACAGCTGAAACAGAGCCATAAAAAAACACTGGATAACGAAATTTGGTATCCCAAAAATGATTACGACAGACCAGGGTTAGAGTTACAATCCTTTGAAAAACTCATAAGGGATCTTTGGTATCCAGGCACGACCCAGCTATGTCAGGATATGAAAGTTGATGTATATGCATGCTTTTTGGATTATGAAAAGCTTGAGGTTACTGTTTGGTAGGCCGGGGAGCTGAAGGATGTTCGTGGAGTGGCTTTCGCGGAGGGTCGTTGCGATATCTGGGCTTCCTGGGGCTGCAGCAGTGGCTTCCTCTGAGCCAGCGCGACTGAAGAGCAGATTAAATATAGAAGAAATAGGATCCACCTTCTTTCCAATGACGTTTGAAAAACAACACCAAAATTATAAAGGCAACTTGTATTTTTTGTATTTATAATTTTATATCTTGTATTTTATTTTTATAAATAAATTATTATTATTATCAAAAACCCCTAGCTTGAGGAGAACCCAATGCGAATATGGCCTTGAGGAAGAGACAGTGGCCATTGGAACTTCTGCACAAATGGCTGAATTGATGGGACGTTGATCCCAGAGGAAGATGGACCAATAAGTTGATTCCAAGGATTGAACTTTGAATTTTCCGAAAAAGGAGAAGTGGGTTTCTATCTCACCCAACTTCTCACTCGTTATGATGTTTCAGTGAGTACTTACATTGTATGTGCAAAGAGACTACCCCAGTATGCTACGAGTGCGGAGAAGCATGCGACAGCGCGAAGCACACTTTGCTCTCGTGCCCAAACTGGTCGGAGGAGCGACGCTAGGAAGTTAAAGAAAAGGGTGCAAATTTAAAATAATAATTGTCGTTTGAAAAACCGTCTAACATCAAATGTTTGCAAAAAGTAAGAATCCAATAATTTCTGTAAATAAATATGTAAAACATAAACATATAAATTTGTAAAATAAAATATAAATTACTTAACAAAGAAGCAATGATTATTTTTTTAATAATTCTTCCAATTTAGCTGCAGCAGCAACCATGTTTGCTTTTTCGTTCGTCAATTTTGTTAGAGCAAATGCCAGTGAATTAAAATACTTCTTTTTTCCGTTTTTGTACTTTTCAACAAGTTTAGGATTATTCATAATAACTTCATTACAAAATTTTTCTATTATTTCGGGGTCATTGATTAAACGCCAATCCTTTGAGTCAATTATACTTTCAGGGGTTTCTTTAGAACCTTGCACTAAAATTTCCAATACCTTTCTTAAAATCATAGTGTTTATTTGACCATTATCTTTCAGATCAATCAACTGCCCAATTTGTTCTGTCGTTACTGTACAATTCTCCACTGGTATTTCGAATTTATTTAATATTCCCACAAGTTCAGTTGATAAAATATGTGCAACATATGCTGGCTTTCGTTTGCTAGCGTCGCATATTTCTAAAAAGTATTTCAAAACCATTTCATGATTTGTTATTTGTATTACGCTCAATACTGGAAGATTGTATTGTGTTATTAATTTTTCTCTGATTTGTTTCGGTAACTCTGGAAGCTGTTTTTCTAGTAATGGAACATTTACCATATCCGATTCGTCTTTTTCATTAAAGCTTAATCTAAGCGGTGGCAAATTAGGTTCAGGCATATATCTGAAAATTATATTGTAAGGACATGAGATAAATCAAAGTAAATGCAAATGCACATAAATACATATAAATTTAAAGTAACCTGTAATCTTGTCTTACTTCTTTATCTCTCATAGGAACTGTAACTTTACCCTCCGCATCCCATGAACGTGTTTCATTTACAATGATTTCATCATTATTCAAGAGAGAGATTTGGCGATCGATTTCATATTTTATTGCATTGGCAACTGCTCTTACTGAGAATATATTTTTGATCTATACCATGATAAAATTTAATTGAAATAAAATATCAACAAGATTATTCATATTCATGACAATTGTTAATAATCACTTCAGTACGAGTGCCAAGAGGTTCATTTTGTCGATGAACAGATATATTAGCGTCTACTCGGAGAGCACCTTCTTCCATACGCCCACTACAACATTTGGTTTTAGTTAAAATTTGTATCAATTCTTTCACAAGTGCTGCAGCTTCTTCTCCATCCTGTGACAAATAAGAAATACAAATTATCAATTTATTTTCGTAGCTAGCAAATGGCAAATATGTTTTTTTTATATTATATCGGGTGAAAAGTATTCAGTGATTTTTTAAATAATAAGTAATGTTAGGATAGATAAGGAATGAGAGAAAGAAGAGAAATTGATCGAAGCTCGATAAAATACACACTACGTTTCGGTACACTGCCAATTATTGTTACAAACATGTTATTGGTATATAAAAAGTTTATCGCGTGACTAATGATAATTTGAAAATCAGAACTAATTTGAGGAATCACCTTAATAAATGAAAGATTTTACACTCATTTTAGGGCATAATAGTTAAAAATTCACATTCATTTTCATTAAACTGCGCCATGGCGTGACTATATATAATAATAAATATAAATAATATTAACAAAGTACTTCCAAATCTGGTTCAAAAACAACTTCAATCAATGGATTTCCAGCTCTGTTCAAATCGACTAACGAATTTTGTAAATCTTCATCGTGTAATGATTTCCCACTGTCTTGTTCTAATTGAATTTGTTTTATTTTAGATACTTTTGTGTATGGTTGTTTATGAATTCCAGGTGTATAAACCTATATTTATTAAAAAAATCAAATTATTTCAAATTGTAATTAAATTAGAGTAAAAATATTAATTAAAATTTTAAACTTACCAAAAATGAGATTTCTCCATCTTGTGCAATTGGAGCTCGTTGTTGCGTTATTTGATATCCTGTCGGCAGATCAGCATAAAAATAATGTTTTCTATCAAATGTCGATACGGGATTTATTTTACAAGAGAGGGCTAATCCAGCCAACACTCCCGCTTCTACACAACGTCTGTTCAGAACAGGTAACGTTCCTAAAATATGTAAGGTAAGTCAAAAATAGATAATCTTTTACCAATATTATTGTAACAAAGCAATAAGTAGATCTGTCATATTTTGTGCACATTATTGGCATACATGTGTAATTTTTTGAAGATTATAAGAATCATGCCTGCTTAATGAAGAAGATAAATTGTAAATCCTGTAGTTATTTATTTGGGGTAGGATCGTCACATCGTATTACAACTGATCTTACATAAAAAGTAATTAAATACCTGGTATCGATGCATCGAACGGCGCTACACAATCATTCACCAAAGCTGCAAACTCAGATTTCGCTCCAGAAAACAACTTTGTTTTGGATTCTATCTGTGCATGAACTTCTAAACCGATCACAGGTTTCCAAATATTTTTAGTCTTGGTAGAAATTTTTTGACTTTCACTCGAATAAAATCTCAATAAACTACCACAACTACACTTCCACTGCCTTTTCATTACACTTAACATATTGTTATTGTTAATTGTTATGGGGTCGACCGCTTACACATTTCTAGGTTAAACATCAAATTTGATTCGACATTGCCAGTGCACAAAAAATGCGATATTTATTAACACTTCACCGACCGGCTATTGAAACTGCTAGTTTTTGTGCGAAATTACATTTTTCAGTGCAATCTACCAAAATCGTCATAACTTTTTTATTTATTTATAAATTTTCACAAAACTTTAAGAAATTATTCAATACGAATGTATTCGAATGTTGAGGAAAAGAAACATACGTTTTTTCAATTAATTTAATTAAGAAACACATACAAATAATTGCATGTTGAGGCCTACTATCTCAATTATCAAATTCAAAATCGTTAAAAACTTGGAAATGAGATAGAGATATTGCTGGCATCAACTTTGAAAATTATAACAAACATATTTTCAAAAAATACATTTTTGTTTTTAGCTAAGAGATGGCTTTAAGTTCAACTATGTATATATAAATCCGCGAGAGCACGGGAGCGGTCCACGACGGTTGGATCAAAATTTTCACGCTATCACGGGACCGGTTCTCAAGGAGTTAACTCTTTAATTTTTCATTCATTTGTCCTGCCATCTTTTGTAGTATAAAGAAAGCGTAATAGCACATTGACAAGCAAAGTCGGATGTATTTGAGGACGCGACGTCCACGTCCGCGGTCGTTTTTGCAAAAGAATCGGAGGACGCGCCGTTAGCGTCTACGGTCGGTAAAGTGTTAATTTTCAATATATTTTTCAGAAACGAAAATTGACAAAATAAAAATACTTTCATTGCTTTAAACGAAATTTTTGCGAAAAAATATGTTTTTCAATAGAAATACAGTTTTTTTTTTTATAAAAATTGAAAGTTTCATACAAAAAAATGGCGTGATGAAAGCGAGTTGTGAGTCTCTCAAATGTCAAAACAAACGGCGCGCGGCGCGGCCGCTGCTAAGCCGCGCGCCTTTTAACTCCCAAATATAAATGCTACACAACAAATCATCATCAACTATCCCAAAATACCAGGAATCAACAATTCCTTCTTATGGAATCACCGACCGGCGATGTGGATGATGTAAGTCAACCAAACCCTCCTTCCAAACACGATTCGTTGCTTATAGACTTTGTCAATATAAACTTTTCTGTGGTCAGTTCAGCATTGAGGACCTCAAGAGGTTTGGGATGAATCCGACGCAGGCCTCTAAACGCAATACAGCCTCGTCCACTCAATATCTTGAAAGCGGACCCACGTCGTGTCCGACTACGAAGCACGTTTTGTATGTGGAAGTTGTGCCGTCTAGATGTGTCAAGTTAGAAAATGATTCTGACAATGAGTACGATGTTAGTGAGGTATTGAAAAATGCGGTTTATTATGTTTTTTTTTTCGATTTAGTTATCTTTGGCTTTAGGTGGGTGATTATCGATAAATTTGTATATCAAATGATAATAATGCATTATGGGTATTTAAATTGAATTTCTTAATGTATTTCGTGTGCAATTTATGTATTATAAGTCAGTAAATTAGTATTCTTAACGTTGTTAAAAGTTTGAACTTGTAAGACAGTTATGTTTGTTAACTTTTTAAAATCGTTTTCTCTTAAGAAATTATACATATTAACAGTTCGGACAACAAAATGTACTATTGAACAACAAGCAAACCCAAAAAGTACAAACATAATTTCCAAACTACAAGAAAGAAATGAATGGCTGGGGCTTTTAATTTAATACCAAAATTTGAAATGATGGATCCAAAAAGTGAAAGATTTTCAAATCTAATTTATTTATTATTTTGTTATTATATTAATAAAAATAAGTAAAACCAGTAAAAAAAAAATTATACAGATTCGACTTACGACCGAGGTTCAGAAACATATCTCCTTCGTAAGTCAAGGACTACCTGTAATTTGATTTCTACACTTATAATGCAATAATTATGCCTGAAATTTATTAAAAATCTTGATTTAAGCACTTTTAGTATCAAGTTAAGAAAATTTATCAATAAATAATTTATACACCTAAAATTCAGGATTACCTGATCTTATAATCACTTTTCACCGATTTTATTATAATTTATTATTAATTTATTAATATTTTCAGGATGAAGAAGATCCACTCATGATGAATCCGAACCCTAGTCCACCTCCTAAGAAGAAGAAGAAGAAAAAAAATAAGAACAAAGATAAAAATAGAGAGAATGTCAATCTAAGACTTGCTAATATGCAATACGAATTGCAAGAAATAAAGCGAGAACGCTCAATTTCTCCAGACTCGCTTCCGTCACCGTCTAGGCCTTATTCACCGGTGTGGTCACCCGAAAGTAAACCTGCCAAAAGAAAAAGCTCAAAGAAACACCACCCTCGCGAAATATTTAAGTGTAATAGGTCCAATTGTTCTTATACTTCCGAAGATGTTAACGATCTCAATGATCATAAAAAACTAGAGCATAAAGGTAAAAAGGATTTCCAATGCGACCAATGTATTTATCGCGGCTCGACTGCGTCAGATCTCAGGTCTGTATAAATTTACGATGATGAATCTTGAAATTTTTATATAATTCATTTAATAATCGTACGGAAAATTATAGAAAACACTATAGGCAACATACGGGAGAAATTCCTTTCGTTTGCACATTCAAAGGATGTAATTATAAAGCTAAACACAATAATAGTCTTGTTTATCATACGAAAAAGGTATATTTAATAGTTTATGATAAGTGTATTGTGTTGAATTCTATTTATAAACTTTTTTTACTGTATCAGTATCATCCCACTGGTCCTCCTATAAAATGCGATGCGAGTTCGACGTGTGTTTTCACCACTTATCTTAAGGCAGCTCTTCGACATCACAAAATGATGGCACATGGTGGTGGTAAAACATTAGCCTGCGAACATTGTCCATATAAGTACGTTTTTTCTTATTTATTTTCTAATAAATTACGTTTACTTGAGTTAAACTCAACCTCAACTAAAATATTTTCATGAATATTTTTTTCTTTAACTTATAGTACTTTTAGGAAGGCCATTGAAAGACTGAAAAGATTGAGAAGTCATTATTTGTTCATTTTCAATCTTTTTTATTTTATAGAACATCGTTTGGAGATCAAAATGAATAATGAATAATGTGCTATCCAGCAACGACTGAAACTTTAGATTCTTCCATTCCGATGAAAGATCAATCATTAAAACTCAAAGAAACCCATTAGAAAAACCTAATGAGTTGTAGTCTTTTTTATCTATATATTACAGTTTGTTATGAACATGTTTTCAAAACTCAAGCTAAAACGCTAACCCGAGTATGATACTTATGATGTCTATTTTTAGTTTATATGTATTTATATGTAGGTAAAATTTGACAATTGACATTCAAACTATAATCAATAGTTTGAGTATACCCAAACTAGTATGGGTATAAACAAACAAAAGTGAACACTTGAACTGTGACATATATACGATGATTTCTCTATAACCTGTAAAAGTAGAAAATCAAAAAGATCAAACAAGTTATGACTTTCCGAATTTTTAGGTCTTTCAATGGCCAACCTACATTAGAACATCTCTTTTCTTATATTTTACTTTATATTCTCATTACGATAATGATTTTTCTGCAGATGTTATCTGATGGCAGATCTACGGAAACATCACCGAGTACACACCGGTGAAAATCCATATCACTGTGATTTTGAAGGGTGCCATTACGCTTGTAAAATTTCTTCGAATTTGAAAAAACACAAACGAATCCATACGGAAGAAAAGCCATACACTTGCGATGTTTGTGATTTTAGGTAAAACAACGAATTCGCATAATTTACACAAATTTTTCTTTCAAAATTTAATATCTTTATCTTCGTTCCACAGAACTAATTTCATTAATTCGTTAAAAGTCCATAAACGTACTCATACGAATGAAAGGCCATATTGCTGTGATCAGTGTGGTTACAGGTGTAACCATACGTCTAATTTGAAAAAGCACGTCGCTCGGCTGCATCCGGGCGCCGTGTACACTATACTCAAAATGCCGCCGGTGAACGCGTCGATGGAAATGCAAACTGTGGATAATCCGCCGCTTTGATTTTTACGAAGTGGCGATGTAAATATTTCGTTTTGTTTTTCAGTCGATGCTTGTTTGTTTATTGTTTGCTCATATCCTACTATTTGTTTATTAAATGTTTTTAGGCAGTGTAATGTATTCGGACTTTGAACAATTTTGTGATTTCGAAAATTGAACGATCTAGGAATATTTTTTGGGATTTGTATTTTTTTTTTGGTTTTGTACCTACCAGAATCTGAACAATTGTGATATACTTTGAAAGTTTTTTAATGTATTTTTTTTATTTAATGAAATGAAATGAAATGAAATGAAAAAGCAATACAAACGATTCAGCAATATTAAATTTCGATCAAATGAATTTATTTTTAATATATCTATAAACTATCTTATGAATGAATTTTATATTTTTTGTTAGTCTTATTTTGATGAATATGTTTTATATATTTTCCACATGTTCTGCTAATCAATTTACCATTGCCCAATAAATCATGCAAATTTTTTATACATGTTTTTTTTAATTTTTATCCAATATCATTTTTATTTTATTTTATACTTTAATTTAATTTATATTATAGACATAATTTGAACTACGATTACTAAAAATTTAACACAATATGATATCTTCAATTCACTTGTATGTAATAAAGATAACTTTTATAACCTTATCGTACATACTCACCATATCATTAACCAAATTTAAAACATCGGTTTCCGGACCTTTTTCCAAACGACACTGGCACATACCAACAATACCAAGCATAGAACACAATTCGCAAAAAAATTGATTTAAATAAATTATTATTGAATCATTTGGTTACCCATCATGTAGTCCTTCAATTGTCCTAAAACGTATCGTGTGTTCTATTAGCCAATGTCCTATGTGCTAGTGTCATTCGGAAAAATATCTGGTCGCCATAAAAAACTACTTAAATAATGAAAACAACAATTTACACATGGAAAAATTTAATAATAATTCATGGGCTACTATTTTTAAATGGTCAGAATTTAAATACGATTTTGGTCAGAATTTTAATCATGTTTTGGTCAGAATTTTAATGATGTTTTGGTCAGAATTTTATCTGTATTTATTTGAGATTGGTCAGAATTTTAATCATGTTTTGGTCAGAATTTTAATCATGTTTTGGTCAGAATTTTAATCATATTTTGGTCAGAATTTTAATCAAAAAGATCAGAATTAATATTGGAAGTTCAAAATTTTAACTGAGTTGGTCAGAATTTATATTAAATAGTCAGAATAATATTAAAAACCCTAACCTATTCTGACCGTTTCGTTATTAAATTCTGACCATTAATTGTTTTTTATTTTGACAATTCATCATTTTACTCTGACCGTTTTTGATTAAAATTCTGACCCAAACATGATTAAAATTTTGACTATTCAATTTTTTGCCTAATTCATGTAACACATTCTTAAAATAAAAGCAACATTAAGGTAGTGGGGGCAACGTGCAATTTTAGCCAAAAGGCAACATTATATCATAGCCATTTCACAAACATCTTGTCAGTGCAACGAGCGACTTTGCCCAACTAGGTGCGCTACACTTTTCCTCGTGACAGTTCACTATCTTATGTAAAGGCTGTCGGTGAAAGTGGGCCACTCGGTGA
>JAOXNN020208969.1:0-19214 GCA_028571205.2 Hydropsyche betteni | reverse complement strand
ATTAATAAAAATATACATAAACACAGAATCATAAAAAATATTCACATTTGGAAAAATGTATGTATTTACATACAATCACACAAATTGCCATATATTTTCATTCAACGTCGAACATAAATAGGAGATAATAAAAAAAGTTTAATGAGTGATAAAACTTTTCGAGTAAGTGGGATTGATTATGAGTGATTATAAAATAAACAACATCACATTTATTTTTTTTTACCTGCTGCCAAGCGAAATGCATCTGCGATGTCCCAACAACGAAGATATCGATATTATGGAATTCGTCACGCTCGGATGAGAAAGTGAAAAACTACTAGATAAAGGTTCTGGTTTTTTTGTTCTCATAGATTCTATTGAACTACACGCACTGTTGGCATTCGATGGAGGCTCCAACTTTAAAGATAATCTACAAAAAATAATGAAATATAAATACGGAGTGACAGAAAAGAATGTTGAATTATTATAAAAATTACTTGTATTGATCGTCTTCATGAAATTTTTGCAGTTCTTCAATGTAACGGACACCTTTCAAATATTCCTGGACAACAGTATCAGGCCTAAGATGACTAAAATCGCTTTTTTGATAAATTTGAATACACGTAAGGATTTCGTTCATTTTCATTGATCGATTTGATAATTCTGTGGCATGAGCCATATCAATATACACTAAATCAGTTAAGAAAATTCCTGAAATATAAAATTTTATATATTGACAAAAATCGAATTTCAGGAATTAAAATACAGTGGAAATCGTTCAACATGAAAACGCTTAATGTAAAAAAAATCAGCTTTTGACAAAATATATGCAATTTCATACAAATTTTTTCTTTTAACATGAAAAAATATCACTTCACATGAAAATATATTGCATTTCAAATGAACAAAATGTAGCGATAATTTTTTTAACCATATCGAAAATTGTTTTCTTATTTTACTTTTATTTTTTAGTTTGTTATGTACACCATACTACTGCAGTGTATCAATAAAGTCAAAAAGTTATATGACGGGTCTGACTCATTATTTCTACTTTGTTTCAAGTTACACACGAGTCAGACTCATCATTCCGGCTCGATGGGTTGAGTGATCTCCACTATAAATATGTAATGATAAAATACCGAGATATGGAATACAAGGCAATTTCGCAGCAGCAATATATTCGCGAAGATTGAACCAATTGTTGTCGTCGCTGAAGAATTGGGCCAATTTGTCGAATGTATGTTTTTCTTTTTTAGATATCGTGGACCACGTCTGCGAAAGCCTGGAAAATCATCGTTTCGATAAGTCAACACGAATTTAAGAGAATACGACGATCACAGAATACAACAAACCTGTAAATGCTAGCAGTTTGTAATGCGGATACGATGGCGAACAACGAATTGATGTTATTGCATTCGTAAAGCTTTTTTGCCACTTTAATAAAATGAGTGAGTATTTCGGCTCGTTGTTTCGCCGAAGTTCCTTTCAGTATTTCTTCCACAGTCCAAAAGCTAACCTAAAATATAACACAATATTCATATACATATTATGCGAGTTCTATGAACTTTACAAAGAAAATAATGAATATTCATTCCTTTAAGCTATAAAATAATATCGTATTGTAAATTGAAGGATAGCATTCATATAGATTAGACATAATTATGTTGAGTGTAAACAACTGATAAATATTCGCAATGACGCAAAATGTTCTAATTATTATTAAATGGATAAAACGCAAAAGAGCAGAGGATATGGCAACCAATAATAATGACGGGAATCATTCGAAGGAAGAATGACTCACATAAAAAAGATTAAAATACAAATTTACATAAACATGTCACCCTAAACTAACATTGTATATCGAATATTAAACACAACACGAGTGACAAAAAAACGATCGCTGCTTAAAATTAATATAGGAGAATAACAAGAGTAATACTTGGTTGAAACGTCTTGTGAATGCGACAACATTCGGCGCTATTGTTGCTTTGTTCTTTTTGGTCCATGCGCAAGAAGATAACTCTTCTAGTTGAATGGATGCAAATATTGGAAAATCTAATAGTGTGAGTTGTGATGCTAACAGCTCTGGGGGCACTTGGATCGCCGAGTCGATGTTTTCGTTGTTCCAGTATGCTATTGTGGCGTTTGCTGGAAGACTGTTGGTTTTCGCCGTTCCGTAAGCACAATTTTCGATGCCGCTAAACGGGTTGGAAAATGTGTCGACGCTGAAACAACGAAACAAGTATATTAAACAAGGATATTAACTAGAAAATGGTTAATAGTTCAAATTCGTTATTAATAATTAGTTCGAAACAAATTATGAATGAACAAACGTGTTTCTTTTTTTGGATTTGATTTTTATATGACTCAGTAAATTACGAACATTATAGTCGTACGAGTGTTTAAATGATATGAAGTCCTAGCGAATAAATAGAGAATGATAAAAATTATTAATTGATTCAACTGAATATGAATTGAACAATGGTTATTATGAACTGAAGAGACTTGTATATCGAGTTGATTAAAGCTATATAAAAAAAGTTGTACATTTTTTTATGTGCTTCAATTTCTGATAAGAGTACAATTAGTTTAATTTATTTATACAACATATTAAAATGATTTAGTTTAGCGATTTCCTGAAATTAAAAACAATTATATAGCAATTAACAATACAGGTCTCTTGTTTAAAACGATTTCGCTTTTGCACGGTTACTGTTTTATCAGAATAATAATTTTTTGATGAAATTTGTTTTACCGAGCTACATAAAGTATTGAGAATTACATTTATGATACATCCATGTTATTTTTGTCTATTAAAAAAAATACTCTGGAAATAACACAATACGTACACTTTGCAAACATTTAGTCCTCCCACGAATCCCTCATTTTTAATTAATTACCAGTCTCGAGCGAAACCAAAAACGACAGCTAAAGCTCGAATACAATTTCCGCAAAACTGACACATTTATTTCTTTAACTTTTCCAAAAAAAAAAAAAAAAACAAATCCATTTCCCGAACAATTTCGTTTGACACCTACCGTGTCAAACAACACTCGTATATGCGAATATACAAAACGAAACGCGGAAACTCGACGAACAATTCGATACATACTCATCTTCCTTGATGTCGGCAAATTTGCAAGTATCCAATTCCGTCATGATTGTGTCGGAAAGAACATCAGTCGAAATTGTCGACGGATCAACGAAGCATGAACAGGCCGTTGCGACAATGAAAGGCTGCGGCGTCACCGTTGTCACAATTTCCCATCAAATCTGAAACGGGAAAAGCGTCGAATCAATCAAAAGGCTGCCGATTATTGAAAGTTATCGTGAAAATCCGACGAATTACCTCACAATAACTCCATGTCCGTACATCACCGAAACGCGAACTGACAGATGTTCGACGAGTTGCTCGTACTTAAAATAAAAATAGCAGCCGGATTGCCAGTGTGCAAAATTCGACGGGAGGGGAGAATATGTAAAGGAATACAGTAGGGGAGAAGTGGCATGAAAGAGCCAGTTTTAAAAAAGGGGAAAAATAATATTGAAATATATGAATAAATAAAAAAATTGGTGTAGTAAGTAATTGTTTATTTATTCATGTGAGTAATGACATAAAATATTTTCCGAAATTCATGATATTTTTATACTTATAATCATTTATAGAAATAACGAAATTCGGCTCTTTCATAATACATAGGCTTTGAAAGGGCCACCTAAAGTTATGAGAGCCAGATTTGGTCTTAAAGGTTGGCGCTCTGCAAGATCCATCTGTTATTTTCTGTTTCTTTTGATCATAAAAGTAATGTGCAACAAAAATTTTCGTTTTCTTTTACTTTCGTTTCTTCTTTTACAAAGTAACAGATTTTTTTGTAACAATAAGTATAGTAAATTGTAATTTTATGAAAACGACAAAACATACGCAAACACACAAAAAAGGTGGGACTATTCCAGACAAAATTAAGCATCTGGTCTTCATAGGTACACAAAAATAAAATATATTTATATAAAAACTTGCTTTTCTTTACAGAAATTATATTAATTTTATATTATTCGAAAATTATTCGAATTTTTTCTTGTATTTTGAAATGCATCGTGGCACAACAAACATCGTCACCGGTTGCGGCGCACTGCTTAAGACAAACAACCCCTGCCAAAAACACATACAGTGGTACCTCGACATACGAGTGCCCTAACATACGAGTTTTTCGAGAGCGAGTGATTTTTTGCTTTGAGTTACGAGCGAAATTCGAGATACGAGTTCGGTTTAGCAGGTCGGCCGGTAGTGAGAGGAGGAGGAGGTTATTTCTACAAGTGAGATAAAGGAGATCTTAGGAATGTGGGAGAGAGTTTCACAGTTTGTGGAAAAGAAACATCCAGAAAAAGTTGCAACAGGTCGTGCATCTGATCTTTTTAATGACACTTGCCTAAATCATTTCCGGAACATTCCGAGAGGGAGGAAGAAACAAACCTCCTTGGACATGTTTTTCTCTAAACGGCCCACCGGCGAAAGCGAGAAAAATGTAGCGAAAAAGGCAAAGACCAGTGAGCATATCTAATTTATTTCTTTACATTCTCTTTTTTGTTTTTGTAAAATAAATATTTGTCATTTATAAATCCGTTTTTATTATTCAAAACCACGTAACATTTTGGGGGTTGGAACGGATTAATGGTAGTTCAATTGTTTTGTATGTGGAAATTTGCTTCGAGATACAAGTAATTCAAGATACGAGCAAGGTTGCGGAACGAATTAAACTCGTATGTACCACTGTACTCCAAAAAAATCCCACAAAACGCGAACTTTCTTAAAAAAAAAATCCCAACACGCCCGATCTCCATCTAATCGCACTCCGACACGCTCGACCGCATTCGAAAACATCACCCGACAACCGCGACACCCCTGCCGACCGTTGGCAGCAGTGTTGCGCCTTTTCGAGCGACAGCCCCCAGCGTCAGTCGGCTGCTGCGCGGCGGGCGGTTCGGCTCGGGACGCTCACTTATCACACTCCGCATAAGGGCGTCGAATCGCGACACGGCCTGGGTCGAGGTACGTCTGCGGCGCCCCCTTGGGGCCCCCGTCCGAGCGCTGGGGCTGCGCCCCGGCCGGGGGCCCCAAGGGGGGCTGCGGCTCCTTGTCCCGTAAACGTCAAATGCACAAAATGGCATGGGGCGCGATCGATTGTTGTGTTGTTTGAGGACGTTTTGTTTGAATTTTTTTGACGGTCGCGGTTTGTGTTCGGGTTTGTCGTATATGAGGGTGATGAGGTTTCGTTTGAGTTTGTACGTTTATAAATCTGGTTAGTTTGATTTTGAGTTTTTTTTGTGTAAGAATCTGGTTAGTGGTTGGTTTGGTTTGGTTTTGTCATCTGAGGACCTAATTAGTGGATGATTTT
Source organism: Hydropsyche betteni (assembly GCA_028571205.2). Taxonomy (NCBI): domain Eukaryota; kingdom Metazoa; phylum Arthropoda; class Insecta; order Trichoptera; family Hydropsychidae; genus Hydropsyche; species Hydropsyche betteni. The sequence goes on along the minus strand of JAOXNN020208969.1, from coordinate 13,842 downwards.
TTCATCTAAGAGAAAGATTGGTGGATGGTTTCCTTTGAGTTTGTACATTCAAAAATCTAAATAGTTTTTGATTTCCTTTGAGTTTTCTTATCTATGAATCTGATTAATGGGTGGTTTAGTTTGGTTTTGTCATCTAAGAACCTAATTAGAGGATGATTTTTTCATCTAAGAGAATGATTAGTAGATGGTTTCCTTTGAGTTTGTACATTCAAAAATCTAATTAGTTTTTGATTTCCTTTGAGTTTTCTTACCTATGAATCTGATTAATGGGTGATTTAGTTTGGTTTTGTCATCTAAGAACCTAATTAGAGGATGATTTTTTCATCTAAGAGAATGATTAGTGGATGGTTTCATAGTTTGTACATTTGAAAATTTGATTAGTGGGTAATTTAGAGTTTGTCATTAATGTTTGATTTCCTTCGATTTTGTTTAAGAATTCGATTAGTGGTTAGTTTAGTTTGGTTTTATCATCTAAAAACCTAATTAGTGGATGGTTTTTTCATCTGAGAGAAAGATTGGTGGATGATTTCCTTTGAGTTTGTACATTCAAAAATCTAATTAGTTTTTGATTTCCTTTGAGTTTTCTTGTCTATGAATCTGATTAATGGTTGGTTTAGATTGGTTTTGTCATCTAAGAACCTAATTAGAGGATGATTTTTTCATCTAAGAATGATTAGTGGACGGTTTCATAGTTTGTACATTTGAAAATCTGATTAGTGGGTAATTTAGAGTTTGTCATTAATGTTTGGTTTTTCTTTGAGTTTTTGTCTTAGAATTTTATTAGTGGTTGGTTAAGTTTGGTTTTGTCATCTAAGAACCTTATTAGGATGGTTTAGTTTGGTTTCGTCATTCAAGAGACTGATTATTGAGTGATTTTATTTGGTTTGTTCACCTAAGAATCTAGTAAGTGGATGTTTTTTCATCCAAGAATGACTAGTGGGTGGTTTCATAGTTTGTACAGTTAAAAATCTGATTAGTGGGTATTTAGAATTTATCATTACTGTTTGATGTCCTTTAAGTTTTTTGTCTAAGAATCTGATTAGTGGTTGTGGTTTAGTTTGGTTTTGTCATCTAAGAATCTAATTAGTGGGTAGTTTCGTCATCTAAGAGACTGATTAGTGAGTGATTTCCTTTGAGTTTATCATCAAAGAATCTAATTAGTGGGTAGTTTTGTTTGATTTTTTCATCTAGGAATCTGATTCAAAGCAAAATCAAAGCATTCTTTGTTCTATGAGAAAAGTTTAGCATTGAAAAGTATCATTTGATGAATGTTTTGTCTAATTGATAATACTTACAGTTATCGTTTAGTTTTTGATGATTTCTTTTAACTGTTAAAATGTCATACTTAAGCTGTGGATGTGTGATTTAATATGATTAGTTGAAAAACATGTATCGGTAAATAGTCTGTTTAATTAGAATGTAAGGTTTGCATTTTTCGTTGTGTGGAAAAGGTTTCAATGTTCAAAAGTATCCTTCGATGAATAGTTTTTCTAATTGTGAATACTTATAGTTATTGTTTAATCTTTCATGAATTATTATTTACTATTATAAATCTCACGATTAGATTGATGGTTTTGTAATTTAATATTATCAGTTAAATAGCATTCATCGGCATATATTTTGCTTATCCTGAACCACTTATGGTTATTCAACGAATTTTTGTATGAGGAAGGTTTTGGTGTTGAAAATAGATTTTAATGGACGATTTGTCTAATTAAGAACACTTATAGTTATCATTTAATCTATGATTATTGTTAACTGTTGGAATGTCATGGTTAAACTGAGGATGTATGACATAATACGATTAGTTGTAAAGCATCCTTTGTCGGTTGATCCGTTTAACTGGGACCACTTATTGTTATTATTGTAACTATCGAAATGCCATGGTTAAGCCGATGGCCGTGTATAATATGATTAGTCCAAAATGAAAATTGTATAATTTGAAACGTTTTGTCGATGATATAACATTGGGTTGTTGCATGCACTGAAAAAAAAATTATCATGCTATTCCTATTTTATTTATTTGACTAATTAAAAATTAAATATGTTTAAGATTATACTGCAAATTATATACATAAATGATAACAGTTTCTCCCAATTAAAATAAATGATTGTAGATACTTTCATAATCGTTATAGAATTTATTACATATATATGCGATGTGTTTTGAATCTATAAGTTGAATTTTTATTATAGTATAGTCTAACAGTACAGTAATTTTAAAATAAGATTATATTACCAAATTGAACATGTGACATTTTTATTCCGAAAAAATAGGTTATTCAATTTTTCGCATTTATCTGATTCCAGGTGACAAAAACCTGTTTCGAAATTTTGTTTTATCATTTTATTGAATACAAAATTCTTATAAAATATTTCCATTCATGTTTTAAAATTTCCAATGCTTCACGCGTACATGCCTTGAATTTAATACACACTAATTTATTTTCATTTGTGAATCGAATTATAGTTTAGTTTCCACAAAAAAAAAAATTTTTGCTATTTCGATTATTCAGATTTTATATCATTGAGTTTATTTTCATGTTAGCGATACATAGTATTTGCCAATCACGAATGATAATTCACAGAATTTACAAACATAAAACAAAATTTTATACAAAACAAAACATTTACAAATTTCCAACTGGAAAACAAAAATGATGACGATTTTTTTTCATTATTTTCTTATTTGATCCGTAAATGATGTCCATTCGTTTTATTTTACAGGTTTCGGTGCTTTGAAAATTTTTTGACATGACCACTGCATACGCATATGTATCTTGTATAGGTGAGAACAATTATTTATTTTCGATATCGAAAATACACCCGAGTCTCTTTTTACACTAGAGATACGTTCCGGAAACTTACGGAATAAAAATTAAAAATAGGTTCTATCCGAATACACTTTATCGAAAATGTGGAATGTGGCCAAGTTTCGCCATGTGAAATCAATGAATTTTGTAAATTTTCACTTTACAACTGTATTTTAGTTACAGATCTTTCCGTTGTAATATAATAATACGTTTTTTTAATTATATTTTCAATGTGTTAAAGTGAAAAAATAATCGGTTCTTTTACGTAATTATTTCAAAACTGTAAAAAGAGATTCGGGTGTACCTTTTTTTAAAGGAGGGGCTCGGCAGTAAATAGTGCTAAGCGACATTTCTAACTTTTGGAGATATTATATTAAGAAAAATATTTTTCGAAAATCAGTTTACGTGCATTTAGATGCAAATAAAACTAGGAGTGACCCGACATAGTACTATCATTTTTTGAGAGAATGTGGAATTATTTATTAATAGTATATAGGCCTGATGTTAATAACATCGGCTGTGGTTTTGTTAAGAAATGGAAAACAATAAAATGTGAAACCCGAGAGCGTCATCGTGACAGACAGACAGAAATCCGCTATTATATATATACGGGATTTCTGTAGTAAAAGTACTAATTTTTGAAGTAAATAAAAGAAACTCAATTTTATAATTTTGGCACTTATGACTATTTACTGTCGAATCTCTCAAATATAATATGACGTTTTGCATGTGAAACGAAGTATTTCGCGATCTTCGAGTTTGATCTATTGATTGCACAATTGCAACTGTTTGATTTTCGACTTTATAGATGGATTTGTCAAAATCGTGTGTTATCAGAATTTATTGATTAATTTTAATCCTTCGCCCTCCTATTTATTTTTTATACATACATTTACATCGAATTATACTCGACATAAGAGTTATAAAAGTTAAGGCTATTAATATTTTAAAGTTATTATATCGTTCTGATGCATGAAAATTTTTGGTTTGAATATTTTTTTCAATGTAACTCAAGCATTACAAATCTTTGGCGTTTACGTTACATTTGTAAAATTGGACACATGCTTTATAATTATTTTTAAACGATCTTTCCATTGTATTCTACAACTCTTGCTCGAATAATTTATATTTACGGCATTTGTTGTATAGCTGAAAGAATCGAATTGTTTGAAACTGCATTTTTTTCCTCTTAAAAGGTTATAGTCTTGAAATTTTTTCACACTTCAAAGACCTTAATTTACTTAAAAACATCGTGTTCATTAACTGATAAGTAATATTTTGGATCCGAGCAAAACAATAATATTTTTCATAAAGTTGCCTTGTACAAAATTTTAAGATTTTTAAAATTTTTCCAAATCAGTTTTCTGATCTGTATTTAAATTCAATCTATATTCAAAATATAGAAATTTGCATTATTCATTACTAAATTCTTGTTTGTCAATATATTTAAAGACGAAGTTTTCCTTATCTTACAATGCCGATTTTTTTGTTATTGAAATAAAATATTTATATGGTGTGACTATCATTTTTTATGTACGAAATATTATATAATCCATACAATTATAATTATTATTATAATTGTTTTCATTTAATGTTTTTGTACATTGAAGATAATTATTTTCCTAATATGAAATTAACGAAGCAATTATTTTTAACGAATAGGAACTTTTTTTATACATAGAATGTTGAAATATATTTAACATCCGATCGAGTATCTGAGTATCTGCAAAAACTTAAATTCATACTATAAATATTGTACAAATTTTATCTGTCACTTTCAAAACGCTATTGAACACTGGAATTGAATCGACTTACATTATTTATTTAAACGAAACACATATCCTTTTAAGTTACTCGATTAAACGTTTGGCCTAGATTACAAGCCAGATCTTAAAATTGTAGCGTGCATGTGGCATATAATGAAACCTTATAAGTTCATGATGTTTATATATAGATACGGCGAGGTGATTCAATATTTATTTTTTGCTATCAAAGTATTAATTAATTATTTTTCTATTTTGCGTATTTCATATAATGTTTAGCCGCCGAATTTTCAATTCATGTATTACGCAAAATTTGTTTAAGCACTTCGTCCATGAACGAAGCAAACAATCTTTCTTCGTCTCTGAAATTTAACATCTGGTGGTGTATATGATCTACATCATCATAAGTGCACCGTTTAACGTATTCTGCCAAATATTACAGTTGTCATGCCTTACGACAGTGGTAGTAATCCTTTTTTATTTGCCGAAATTTCCAAATATTTTTTACCGAATATGATAATTTCCAAAGAAATTTTAATGCCTTCCATAAGTATATTGTAAGACACGTCAACTGTCATATGTAAAAGAAGACGTGCCTTACTACAGTAGTGGCGAACCTTTTTTCATTTTTATCTGCCGAAATTTCCAAATGTTTTTTACCGAATATGATAATTTCCAAAAAAATTTTAATGCCTTCCATAAGTATATTGTAAGGCACGTCAACTGTCATATATAAAAGAAGACGTGCCTTACTACAGTAGTGGCGAACCTTTTTTTCATTTTTATCTGCTGAAATTTCCAAATGTTTTTTACTGAGTATCAGAACTGCCAGTGTAAGTATGTCATAAGACGTCAACTGTCATATTTAACAAAAGATGTTGAATGGTGCACCTATATACCACTGGATGTCGTTAAATTTTATAGACAAAGAAGAAATCTTTGTTTCGTTCATGGATGAAGCAATTGCACAAACGCATCGTAACACATGTACATAGTTTCGTATATTGTAAGACACGTCAACTGTCATATGCAACAGAAAATGTGCCTTACGACAGTGCGGTGAACATTTTTATCGTTTTCACTTGCTAAAAGTTTCAAATATTATATTTTTTTACAGAGTATTAGAATTGCCAAAAAATTTTTAATGCCTTCCATAAGTATGTCATAAGAAATTTCAACTGTCATATTTAACAGAAGACGTTAAATGATGCATCTATACATCGCCGGATGTTGTTAAATTTCATAGACAAAGCGAGAATCTTTGCTTCATTCATGTGCGAAGTGATTGCACAAACGCATGTAAATAGTTTCGTTACATGAAATATAACGTATCAATTTGTATTGTTACAGATGAAAAATTATCTCCTACGAATGCTCAATCGGGATTTCGAATTTACAAAGTATTCAGGCTGATTTTTGTGTTGTCTTCCATTTATTCTGTATCTGGACTATGGCTCGGCGAAGAAGGCAGTTCTTTGCATTGGTATATAATCGTCAACACCGGATCGACGTTTTTCTTATGGTATTTCATTAGAGCTTACGCAATAGAATATATTTCTTCGAAGAAATCGAAAAAGATTCAGGTTTGTTACCTTTCTTTGTGACGCTTATCAATTCGTATGTATTATTATGATTTTTGATATTGTTGTTTGTTTTTTTTGTTAGATTTGGATATATTGTGTCGTGCCCTGGTCTTCTATCAGCCGATATTGGGGAAAGATAGCAGGTTTGCTCTTTAATATATTATTATGTTATAGTCGATAAAATGATTACGCCTGCGATCAATAGTTTCTAATTTATAACATAATTTCACCTATGTAATAAATATTATCTTTTGCGGTTATTATTCATGTATATTGTTTTATTACAGTTTCAGTTGCTTTTTGAAAAATGGCGTTTTAATTTGCGTTCATGTATTTTAAATGTTCTTTTTAACATATATTTTGCTGCGGTTTATTACAATTTTTGATTTCGTGTATATCGTTGGATGTAAATGTGTTTATTGTCTGTAGCAAATATGCGAGAGGTTAAAAGAGCATTACATATTTCAAATTTTCATTTTGTTTAATTAATCAGATGGAAATAAATACAGTCGAGATCGCTTGACATTTAACGGAGGGGACCGAAGTATTTTTCGCGTTAAAAACTTTCATGTAAAAAGTCACATGCTAAAAAGACACTATTGTTTTCTTTGTTGTAATTTTATTTAATTGAAAATGACATATGCGTTACCGAGTTTGAATACGGACTATCTACAAATTGAAATTTTTTGATAATTGGCAATGCCTTAACCTAAATAGAAGCGGAATCTAGCAATTATTGTTTCGAAATAGTTAATCAGATAAAATAAAGGTGATTATGCGGCTGCCGAAAATAGATTTTGTTCGTTTGGGAATTGAAATCTTTTCATTGAAAGCGAGCTTTTTCCATGTTGAAAGAAAAGATATGTATGAAATTAAATAAATTTTGATGTGACTGCGGTATTATTTCATGTTATTTCATGTTTACGTTGAACGTTTTCATGTTGATCAATTTCCACTGTACATCCTTCCATTGTACTATAAAACAATACCATTGTAGTTTTAAGTTTATTTTGTGTTGTATGTTCCATGTTTTGTTTTCATAAATTAATTTTGATTTGAAATTTTAATATTTATTTTCAGCAATACATCTCCCTGTTATTCTTAGAATTTGCATTTATAATATATATTGTAAATTCTTCAATGTGAATAAAAATGAAATTGAATATTCACTATCGACATACACATCCATATCATCTTTTTTCACAAGGTAATTAATCTATGCTGAAACTTATTCTTAAGATATTTTAATTCAACGAGCAAAAAAGATCTATTAAGAGATCCAAACTACTAATCGCTTCGATCAAAAATTTGCATTTAATCCGTATTTATAAAAACTGTGAATTTTTTTCACGTCATAGTTTTTATAGTGAACGTTATTATAAGCGCGCACACTATAAACATAACCGTACAATAAAAAAAATATATTTCTGACTAAATTTAATTCTTTTAGGAGATTAAAAAAATATGCCAGAACTGTTTCTTCGAAAGGATGCATGATAGTTCCATGTGACGGAACCATCGTTCACTGTGGAGTTTTATTTGAGAAACAAATAACCCAGGTTCGTATTCGGCATTACTTATAATCTCATCTTTATCGGAATTTCTGATTTTCATTGTGAATTTCCATTAACAGGTAAAAGGAATCGATTATTATGTGAATCAATTTTTGGGTTTCACCCCGATGCTGTTGAATTCTCGACCGGATGATTACGACCCTCCAACACAGCTTTTTCACTGCGTCTTGTATTTAGCACCCGGAGACTATCACAGGTATTTCACAATTTTAAACCTTCGTTTTATAATAACGACAATTATAAGATGAAATATTTTCCGTTCTCAGGTTTCATTCTCCGTGCGATTGGACAGTGTTTAAAAGGTCATATTTTCCCGGGCATATTCTATCAGTTTCTCCGAAAATAGCCAGATGGTTTCCGAATCTTTTGTCGATAAACGAAAGAGCCGTTTATTGTGGTGAATGGAAACACGGATTTTTCAGCTATTCTGCTGTCGGTGAGTTCGTAATGTTTACTAAATATTATGTGAGAATTTGGGTTATTTAACCGATTGATTTAATATGTAAATATATAACTTTTAGGCGCAACAAATGTGGGATCTATCATAGTCAACAAAGATCCCGACCTGTCGACTAATGAAGCGAAAAAGCATAACGACATCAAATATTTTAGTTCTTTCGAATTGAAACGAGGTGAAGAAATGGGTATGTTTAATATGGGGTCGACAGTCGTTCTGATATTCGAAGCTCCTAAGAATTTCGATTTCAAATTCAACATGAACGACAAAGTCAAAGTAGGCTCGCAGTTTAGTATTTTGAAAAAGCCGTCCCTTTGCCTAGAAGACTTCAAAATATATGAATGTATGGATTGTGACACGGTATCTAGCGAGGAATTGGATATTTATAGTATTAATTGAATTTTATATTTTTATTGTGACGCGAGTAGACAAGCCTACAAACAATCTTGTCTATTCTCATTTTTAGAATGTTTATACATTTCTACCAAATTTTGAATCTATATATTTTACAAATGACGTGTGGACATAAAGTTTTTCCATCAATTTATTTTTTCTATGCATTTTTGTTTGATTCATGTTTATTGTGTATGATGGTGACTAATGATATGCGTGATGGCCAAAAAAGGATATGGCGACTACTCGTTGCCTTCCTTATTTGCTCGATTTAGCTGTCGGTGAATTTTTTTATTATGGAGCGATAATTTTATTTCAAATGTATTCAGTCAAAGAAAGAAAGCGTTAGTTTCGTTAACATTCCTTTATCAGAATAATAAAAATTGAATTTTTTTGAGTTTGCACAAACTTTTTGACCACACAACGTATATATTGCACCTCTGGAAAGATTACGAAAAATATAGGATTAGATTTTGTGGAATCTCTATTGATATGTGATATGTTCATGGATAAAATCATTTTTCTTAATGAACAATAAACTTGTGATTTTCGAACTTAATTAAAGTGATAATTTTTAGTGGGAATGTAAATTTATGTTTTAAAAGCTAAGTCTTAATAATATTTTTTGTGTTTTTCACCGAACAAATGTATTCTTTAAGCATTCCAGTTTTTGCAAAGGTGCAATGTATTCTTTGATTTGTTTTTTTGTTCAATTTGGGATTATAAATATCACATAGTTAAATATTAATATGAAAAAAATGGATATTTTATAAACAAAAATGAAAAAAAATATATATATTCAAGTCAAAGACATTGAATGTATTGATTTTTTTCACGTTGTTTCAACAAATTATTTTCAAATTTTATATTCCGATAGGAATTTTGATAAATTTGTATTGAAAAGTAATCAAAATTTTTGCTGGACAATATTTTTATAGTTATAGAAATCTATTTTTAAAAAAATGGTTAGATTGATTAGGCTCTCTACGATCAAAAACGATCACAAAACGTGATTCTGTCAATAATTTTTTTCTATTCGGCTGAGATCTGCTTTATAAAAAAGATATTTTTACTTTTATACTGTATTATAAATATATATATGAACGTATATAATTTTGAAATTTTTAGCAAATTATTTGTTTGTTTTGAGGGGTTTATATATTCTGCAAGAATTCAAAGTGATGTTTATGATTTTTCAAATTAGGCTAATACTTAATATAGTTGTACATATCTTAAACTTCAATAATATGATACATTTACGTGTTGCGATAGCAATACGTGATGAATGAACCTGCTGATTGACGTTAAAGATCTGGTAGTTTTTAATATTTGTGTAAATCAATGAATATTGCTATTTGCATGTTCATGATATGTACGAAGTATGAAATATTTCGTACTATTTTTACTAGTGGAAATGTCTGTATAATTTCAGAAATTTTTTTTGTCGTTTTGTTTGAAATTTGTATTTATTTATTTAATTTTACATTAAATTAAAATGTTTTATGAGAAAATCGGAGGGAGATTCAGCATGTTAATTTCATAAATATGCAAAAATATTATTTCGTTATCTATCATGCTTTTATAATATGATTTTTAGCTATGTATTCACATTCCTTTAATGCTTATAATTTCCATAATCACATATTAAATATTTTTCAATTATATTCCACTAAAATTCAATATATATTTTGATAAATTAATTGAATTTAACCATTGTTCCAAACACAAATTTAGATTGAGTATACATTCTTAATTTTTTTTTTTAAATGATTATGCTTTTACATAATGTTCAAATCTATATTTCATCACATCATCATCCTCATTTAATAGATTTGAGTTAACTCATTCGGTAATTAATTACTAATTTTTTTTTCCATTTCTTATTTATGTTATTAGTAATAAAAGCGGTATTATTCTGAGGAGACGAGCAATCGCTACAAATAAAAATCTCACTTGCTATTCAATTCGAATTCATTTTCGTAATAAATATAATGGATACATATTTGTAAGATTAAGTATGCATTTATGCCAAAGAATTAGTAATTTCAAATGTGACAAACTCATAATAGTTGATAACTTTATAGTAATTCTACAGTTGATGTATTAGATAATATTATAATTGAACTTTCTAAGTAATGTTAACGTTCAAATAGTCATTCTTGTGTAATCGTTTAACTGTCATCCTCACCCATGAATTGCAAACGGAAAAAAAAGTATTAGATGTATTCTCTTGGCGACCAAATATTTAATTAAACTAAGTTCATTTTTTATACTCATACTATGGGTACGCAGCCAGTATTTTCTCGAAGAGATTTCGGAGATTCGGATTCAATTTTGTATTTTTTATTCAGTAAAGTTTCAGAAACATTCGAGAAAGATCTCTTTTATGTATCCGAATTCTCCGAACTCTCTTGTTTAGGTATTTTATATTCCTGATATATGATAACGTCATTGATGTGTAATGTCATTTTTGTGCCCTTATGACAGTTCAAATATCTTGCCGAAATGGTCGGTAAGTGTGCTAGTCACAAACTGATTTGTCGAATATTTGTACCTTTTAGTCATTGTCATTTTTATATGTAAATAAGTGAAATCCAATGCAGGACGAGGCCTTTCCGATATAATCGGAAGTTCAGGTGTTTTTTTGGTAAGGGTAAGGAGAAGCCTATTCTCAAGGAACTGGTTGCTGAAATTGTTCCTTGTCGAACGGGCTGAGGCGAAAGGTATGCGATCTGTCGATCGTGTTACACTTTGCTTAACTTCAGTGAATTGAATGGCGGTTAAACCGTGTGTGACGTGGCTTGGCAGCTTTGTAGTCTCAAAACAATATTTTAAAATCTGAGTTTATAAAAATTATCGTATTTTCATAATATCATACTGACTTAGAATGTTTTCATTTCTCAATGATTAGCATTCTGTTGTATTAATTACTTCTGTGTTAATTTGTTGTATGTTTTGATAATGGAAATTCACAGTTTTCATATTATATCGTGATTTTTTTTGATTTATATTTTGTTTTGAAACTGCAAACTGAAAATTTTGGAACAAATTTAAAGTTCTAGTTTTTTAACTGAACTGTCATGCTACTTTTAATTTTAAGAATATTCTAATATTGTATAACAAAAACTACAACCTGTGAAACATTTTATTATATACATAAATATATAATAGTATTTTCTATTCAAAACCATCAGAAATTGATCAAAACGAGCAAAAGATTTTATTTCGCCATGTTGTACCATTATATATAGTTTATTTAGTATTTTTATGATTGTAGCTTTTGAAATTAAATAGTTGATAAGAGCATTTTCTGTGATTTGATCAGACTTTGTATTGCCATATATCATGTAAGCATGACGAATGTATTTGTATAATTTTCTACAAGTATGCGGTGCTTTTGATAAAATCACCCGTGTATTTTTTTACATATAAAAAAAAAATACCAATTGTATACATGTGTATTCATCATTATATTATTAAACCAACAATTGTATTCGCACGTTTTATATTAAAAAGGGCTGCAATAAAATTTTTGTTTGAAACATATCTCATACTTTTTATTTATCAACTTTCTTCCTGAAAATTAGTGATACGTTCACGATGATCAGACAATTGGTTAGTATAATATGAATAAGTGGATATTTCCTATCGAGCGAGTTGAAAAGTTAGTTTTTCAGTAACGAGAAGCCTCGAGTTCTAATTTCTATTTTAATTCAAAAATTCTCACTCGTGAAATATTAAGCAAACGTTTCACTTTTCAGAATCCAACATATTGATTTTTATTTTATTTTATATATAATAATATAACATTTTATTACCAATACGATTATCATTAGTAGTCTCAACATCTATAACGATACATTCACCTTTATTGTTTTAGCATTGGCCATGCGCGATCCATTCCTCTTATATTTCCTATACATAAATCGATCTGAAAATTCTCCCAAGCATAAATTCAGGACGATAAAAACTTACGAACCGAGATCCTTTCTTCAGACACTTTTTAACCTGTCAAATATCATCAATATGATATCATTAGTAATCTCAACGTCCTTAACATTTACCTCTATTATCTTATATTTTACCATATATAATCCATTCCCTTTATATTTCCTATGCACAAATCATCTTAAAAATTATAAATTGCAGACTGAAACCTTTTCTTCAAACACTTTTAAATCTGTCAAATTTCATCAATACGAACATCATTAGTAATCTCAACATCCTCAATGATACATTCACCTTCATTGTTTAACACGATCCCTTCTCATATTTCCTATACATAAATCCACCTGAAAACTCTCCCATAGCCAAATTTCAGGACGACCAACACTTTCAAGCTGAAATTCTTTCTTCAGACACTTTTAAATTTGTCAAATTTCATCAATACGAACATCATTAGTAATCTCAACATCCTCAAAGATACATTCACCTTTATTGTTTAAGTTTTGACCATGCATAATACATTCCCCTCATATTTCCTATACATAAATCGACCTGAAAAACTCTCCCACAGCCAAAATTTCAGGACGACTAAAACTTATAAGCTGAAATCCTTTCTTCGGACACTTTTTGATCTACTGAATGTCATCATCGCGATAGTGACACGTTTTTTTAGTTTCGTCACGAGGACGATCAACCTCGCCGAATTTTCATAATATTAAGGAGCGAAGATACAATCAACTGTTCGAAAGTGGAAGTAGGAAGTAGGAAAAGTCGACGCACTTCCACGGAAAATCATTCAAAGTCTATGTGAAAATTGAGTTTTCCACAATTACATACATATCATATCACTCGCACCGTGCAGGAAAATAATAGTTGCATCCGTGCGAAACAAATACCAAGAACCTGACCTACATATGAAAATTATCGACGAGATTAAATTTAGAGTTGTAATCACGACAAGTGATATAAAAATAAAAATAAATCGTTAAAGAAATGATTTGTATTAACGAACGTAATTTTTGATTACACCCGGGCCTCGTATAACACGGTCATATAATACAAATCCATAACGTCGTGTAATATAAATCCGCGTTATACAAGGTTTGAAGTTCATACAAAATTAGAGTTCGCGTTCCAAAAAAAAAAAATCATAGATAGTTTATATGAATATACACTTTATTTTTTTAAATAAAAAAATATACATTTACATATTTATTGAAAAAAACTTTAATAATATAATATAGTATTCATTCATCATCACTATCACTTAGAATTCTATATGTTTTACTCTTTTTCGAGATCGGTTGTAAGTTT